>ONZH01026800.1:0-20309 GCA_900303285.1 Rhinella marina
TTTGCAAGAGAACGCACAGTACAGTTGCCAGTTATAAGGCCTATATATTGTATTTTTCAAGGTACACAGCAGTGTACTAAGTGATCAGACGGTGTGTATGAACAACAGTTATGAGAAATTACTTTGCAAGAGAACGCACAGTACAGTTGCCAGTTATAAGGCCTATATATTGTATTTTTCAAGGTACACAGCCGTGTATTAAGTGATCAGACGGTGTGTATGAACACCAGTTATGAGAAATTACTTTGCAAGAGAACGCACAGTACAGTTGCCAGTTATAAGGCCTATATATTGTATTTTTCAAGGTACACACAGCCTTTTATTAAGTGATCAGACGGTGTGTATGAACACCAGTTATGAGAAATTACTTTGCAAGAGAACGCACAGTACAGTTGCCAGTTATAAGGCCTATATATTGTATTTTTCAAGGTACACAGCCGTGTACTAAGTGATCAGACGGTGTGTATGAACACCAGTTATGAGAAATTACTTTGCAAGAGAACGCACAGTACAGTTGCCAGTTATAAGGCCTATATATTGTATTTTTCAAGGTACACAGCCTTTGTATTAAGTGATCAGACGGTGTGTATGAACACCAGTTATGAGAAATTACTTTGCAAGAGAACGCACAGTACAGTTGCCAGTTATAAGGCCTATATATTGTATTTTTCAAGGTACACAGGCCTTTTATTAAGTGATCAGACGGTGTGTATGAACACCAGTTATGAGAAATTACTTTGCAAGAGAACGCACAGTACAGTTGCCAGTTATAAGGCCTATATATTGTATTTTTCAAGGTACACAGCCGTGTACTTAAGTGATCAGACGGTGTGTATGAACAACAGTTATGAGAAATTACTTTGCAAGAGAACGCACAGTACAGTTGCCAGTTATAAGGCCTATATATTGTATTTTTCAAGGTACACAGCCTTTTTGTATTAAGTGATCAGACGGTGTGTATGAACACCAGTTATGAGAAATTACTTTGCAAGAGAACGCACAGTACAGTTGCCAGTTATAAGGCCTATATATTGTATTTTTCAAGGTACACAGCCGTGTACTTAAGTGATCAGACGGTGTGTATGAACACCACAGTTATGAGAAATTACTTTGCAAGAGAACGCACAGTACAGTTGCCAGTTATAAGGCCTATATATTGTATTTTTTCAAGGTACACACAGCCGTGTATTAAGTGATCAGACGGTGTGTATGAACACCAGTTATGAGAAATTACTTTGCAAGAGAACGCACAGTACAGTTGCCAGTTATAAGGCCTATATATTGTATTTTTCAAGGTACACAGCCGTGTACTAAAGTGATCAGACGGTGTGTATGAACACCAGTTATGAGAAATTACTTTGCAAGAGAACGCACAGTACAGTTGCCAGTTATAAGGCCTATATATTGTATTTTTCAAGGTACACAGCCGTGTATTAAGTGATCAGACGGTGTGTATGAACACCAGTTATGAGAAATTACTTTGCAAGAGAACGCACAGTACAGTTGCCAGTTTAAGGCCTATATATTGTATTTTTCAAGGTACACAGGCCTTTTATTAAGTGATCAGACGGTGTGTATGAACACCAGTTATGAGAAATTACTTTGCAAGAGAACGCACAGTACAGTTGCCAGTTATAAGGCCTATATATTGTAATTTTTCAAGGTACACAGGCCTTTTATTAAGTGATCAGACGGTGTGTATGAACACCAGTTATGAGAGAATTACTTTGCAAGAGAACGCACAGTACAGTTGCCAGTTATAAGGCCAATATATTTTATTTTCAAGGTACCAGCAGTGTACTAGTGATCAGACGGTGTTGTATGAACAACAGTTATGAGAAATTATTTGCAAGAGAACGCACAGTACAGTTGCCAGTTATAAGGCCCTATATATTGTATTTTTCAAGGTACACAGCCGTGTATTAAAGTGATCAGACGGTGTGTATGAACACCAGTTATGAGAAATTACTTTGCAAGAGAACGCACAGTACAGTTGCCAGTTATAAGGCTATATATTGTATTTTTCAAGGTACACAGCAGTAGTGCCAAATATAGTTTGGTATGTAGCAGAGCACCTAATACACCACTAATGCCTCTCTCTGTCCCATACTCCAGCAAGCTATCCCTGAATACAGCAGCCGTTCTCTGTAAAGTCTATATTGTAGTAAGCTATCACTGAAGTCCACTGTAGTAGCCCTGATAAGGGCTTTTAATCACGCTCCTGCCTGTCCAACAGCTAAAATCTGTCTGTCCTTCTCCAGCCTCTGTCCCTGACTAAGTTCACGCAGCATATGCGTACGAGCAGGAAGAGCTGAGTTTTTAATATTCGAGGTCACATGGTTTTTCCAGCCAATGCATGTAGACGCTGTTTTCGCGCTGCCAGCGTGCTCAGCGTGCCTGTCATACCCCCCCTGCATGGTGATTGGTGGAAAAAGAGCGCCAGGGAAGGTGGGAGGGGAAACGAATTCTAAGTGCGCCATCGCCGTTATACTCGAAAGAAATCGAGCACGCCGAATATCGTAGTATTCGATCGAATACCAGCTCGATCGAACACTACTCGCTCATCTCTAATTATGACGTCTGTTCATGTGATTCTTGTATGCTATGTGAGCAGGTTGCTGTATACTGGTGGTGTGTATCTAGGGCCATGTGTTGTTGTGGTAGTGCATATTGCCTAAGGTTGGTTGGTTGGTTGTGCGTACTGGCTGCAGATACTTTGTGGTGTGAACAAGACCTTTGGTATGTTGCTCCACTCTGTTCTGTTCAATAAGGCAGAGGTTAAATGCCTCTTGCTTGCTGTTTGTTCTATCCATGTAGAGGTTAATCTCTCTCTGTTTCTGTGTACCTGCGGGTGCTTTTGGTTTAAAAGCTCAGCTATATGTTCTGTCTGTGTATCCCGACCCTTGGCTGAATAGCAATAGTTCAGAGCAAAAGTTCCTGTATCTGCTACTGTCAGGGTTGCCAACCAGAATTTTTCTTTTTTTCTGGACAACTTATCCCACAATCACAGACAGCCAACCTTTTTTACGGACAGTTTGGAAAACCATAACTAATGATAAAAATTACAAGTAATCCATGTCTATAGCTCAATATACTGATAAGAATTCATTACCAGCGTTTACTATGGACTGTAAATGATGAGAATTACAACCAAAATAATCTAGTCAAGTCTAGTCTAGTCAATATTTGCCAGTCTGTATGTCTGACCTGTTCCTGCCTATGTGCCTGCGGTGGCCTGTCTGTGTTCCCGTTTTTTTGGTCACAGTATACTTCTGCTCATGTTTTGTCATCCAGGCTGGTGTTTCTGCCCTTGTTCCAGTCAGCCTGTTGTACTGTTCTAGAGTCCCATGTTCTAGTCTTGGTTCCCTTTCAGACCCTGCCTGCGGTTTTGTGCATTTCCTGATTGTGTTCTCTGAGTCCAAGGGTCAGCCCAAAGTACAATGGGACAATCCCAGGAGGTAGCCACCTGTTTGCTAACCCACAGCAAAATCCACATCCTTGTATAGGTGTTAAAGAGTGAGTACCAGGGAGGCGCCAGAATGACGGCCTTAGGGATTGGCCCAACGTCAAACTAGTTACATGGTACAGTGGTTCCACATTAGCACTGAACCATCTTGATCCATAATCAGTTAATCTGTAACACTTCTCTTGCAGCAATGTGATGTGTCCTTATAGAACAATTCCTACTTTTAGTGTTATGCTAATGAGGTGCTCAGAAAACAGAGTAGGCCTAGCTCCTGGGAGCACCGCTTCACCTCTGCCTTAGTCACTCCCTCTCTTCCAGTTATTGACAGGCCAAGTATCATCAATTTTTCTGATGCCTGGCTCTGATATCTTGCGCATGCACCTGCGAGAGTTCAATTTGAGCATGCGCAGTAGAACTCGTTGGGCTGTACCCTACTTCTCAGATCCAACTGCACTCTCAAGGTCCATGGTGCTGACAAATGCTCTTTAAGTATTTAATGAACATGATCTTGTATACAATGAACAAAAAGAATGTTTTCATTCATAAAAAATAGTTTTATCTTTTTTTAAAATCTTTACAGGAAGATGTAACACAGATTAGAAAGTGTCTGTTCACGCCATGTTCTGTGTGTACATTTAGTGTATTCACTCGGAGTTACAGTACTGCGGGTGCATAAACTATACATATCTAGTCCTTTAGAACCAAACACTCCCAAGACACTCCCTTTGCCATTGGTTTCCCTTTTTTTTTTTTTTTTTTAGTAACATGGAAGCCATGTATGGCATAAGCCACTATTTGGCATCTGTTTGTATAGCATATGTCAGAGCTTTACATTCAGTGTGTATACCTATGTTTTATATAAAGCAATTCAATCACTATTAGATTTGGCACAAATTGTCATCTCATACAATTTATATATATTCCAAATAAAAAGTGGATTGCTCTGATGCATCCCCATATTATCCAGTATGGAAACTATTTATATACAGGTATTCATTACATTTTATGGTTATAGTTTTCCTCCTGAAGATATGCATTAATAAAATCCTTATATAAAAAATTAAAGTTCCTTTATATTTTCCCAAATAAGCTGCTCATACAATTGCTGATATGCCCTTTATTTTTACTAATGTCCATATAAATTTGTCCAGCACCAGTTTATTCACTGAAGCTATAGACTTTCTCTTTGTGCATATTTTAATAAAATGCACATTTTATCATACTCTGTGGGTCATTAGCTTTTAAAGTACCATGCAAGTAATGGAGGGGGTCACACTGAGGATGCACAATGTTAATCTATGCGGCAGAAAGGTGTCAATAAGTGAAATAAATGTCTTCTGTGTAATGTTAGAACGGTGGTGGTGGTTGGGGGGTTCTCCTCTGTACAAACCTAAGAATAAAAATGGAAGTGATGTACTGTAGAGGCTGAGCCTGAAACATGTCAATAATTCATTTTGATGTTCCTTTTTCGTTGTTGTTGGAGCCTTTTAGCTCTGATCTGAAGTTGCATTTTATACATGGGACAACAGCAGATACATGAATGCGACATCACCCCCACACAAAACATTTCCGTTTCTAATGAGTGCTCGGTAGGATACTGCATTTGCTTACCATCAGATGACAGAACATATGGTGCGAGCGCTTTGACTAACATACACGGAAAGTGGAAGGCTGCGCTTTAATTGCTTCACTCTTCAAGTAATTATTTATTTATATACGCACATTTCAGGTGCTTGCTCTACTTTCACAGTCGGGATAATTGTACTAGAGATCTCCACAGGAGAAAGTGAGATGCAAATTTTACCAACTTTCCTTATTTAAAATTATTATTCTACTTGATTTCTCGCTGACTGCCTTGTGAAATGTTTTATTCTTACACATTACTTTCTGAATTTTTAAAGTGATAAAATGAAAATGAATTCATTGGTAGAGTCTTATCTTGTAGGCAATTATGTAAATGCAAGCTAATTAATGCAGCTATTTAAAAAAATGATTTTATTAGGTTTTTAATAGGGCAAAAGTGTGTGTGCAGCGAGCCGTACCGGAGGGGCTTGCGTGAGCGCTGGGAATATGTCACAGTGTCTAATGGTGCCAGTGGTAATACTACTCACGGTTTGGTGACTCCCTGGGTCGGTGTGCAGTTGCGTGGGAGGAAGGACACCTTTTCCTCCGGGGCACCTCTGGTCAACAGGAACACTGCCGGATGGTGAGGCGAGGGGCCCTTGATGGTTTTGGGTATTTTAAGGTGTGTGTCGGCAGAGTCCTGGTGATGTCGTGACGCCAGCGTCCGTGGGACGCAAAGTTTGTAGTTGCAATAAAGAGGAGGCAGCTTTGGTGAAAACAATTAACAACCTTTAGTTTTGCCTTGCGATGTGGTAGCATAAGTTACAAATGTCTTCAATAGGCAGTAATTGATATGAATTGATGCTGCAAGAACTCCCTTTAAGGCTGTTGCTGTTACTTTAAATCCTGTTACTCTTATCTCCTTTCAGTCCATCCTTGTGTAGACTAGTCTTGGCTCTGGATAATACTTTTGAATATATTTCAAGATAGCAATCCTTCACGTGGCAGGAATTAATACATCTGTGCATCAGGGATGCTTACAACATGCAGTTGCGACCTGACTGCCCTGAGGGTTAACAGTGGGTGCAAATTACAACTTGCGCTTAGTTGAAAAGTATGTGTCCAGGTGCTGTGGAGCGACTCCTAGTCACAATGGTGCTGACAAAGTCCATAAAGCTGGGGTACAGCCAATTACCTTTGGCAGACTTGCCTATCCAGTAGATTGCCAATGTGCTAGCGGCTTAGAATTGGTAAATGCCAACCTATAACTTAACTTGGCCAGAGTTAAGCATAAATGGCAGCCTGAAGGATGACTGTCTCTCTCCTGCACTTTGCTTAAGTTGATGGAAGTTGCTGAGCTCTTGCTGAGCTACCTGACTTCTTTACTCCATGATGTTACTTCAGTTACTGACTGTTACTTCCTTTCCTAGAACTAACCAGAGAGTGTATATATATAGGTTACACCACAGCACCATCTAGTGGTGAAATTTATAATGTCAGCCTGGGAGGTTCTTAAAGCTATAAAATAGGCAATATGACAAGTACAATAAATGGAATTTACATGGCTATCAAAATACTCAAAAATACAAATAGTTTGCTGTGTCCCTTTGCACACATTATATGTGGGACACTGCATGTGACCTTTCTTTTACCAAAGGTTCAAATCAATAATGCTTTGTAGGTGTATGTAATAGGACACAGAAAATATTTTGCTACTTGGCCATTACCAAGAGGTGCGGGGCATTTAGAGAGGTTGCAAGGGGATAAAGGTGAAGAAGATCTCCAAGGATGGGAACACGGAGAAGGAGAAGTAATCGCAAGAGTGCTTATAAAATATTATGAATGCCAGAGGATGGGCGCTTGAAAAAGAAATGATACTCACTAGTGCTAATAGTTATCATGGGCAAGATATGAATGGAGAGCCTTTGCTCTAGATAAGTGTTTAACTATGGAGATTACTTACATGAAGAATAAAAAGGTTTTCTTGGTAACATAAATATTCCAAAGAAACGAGATCTGATAACATAGTAACATAGTAACTAGAGATGAGCGAATCTATTCCCTGCTTCGTATATTCGTTACAAATCCTCCTTATTTCCTACTTTGAAGCAGTAGGAAATTTTCCCATTCTGCAGAAAAGTCCCAGTTGCGCCGAAGTGCGCCTATTTTCCTTTTTACCCCCTTTTCAGGTTATTTGGGAGTCCCTTTGCAAAAAGGTTCTCTATTTGCTGCTATTCTCTATTATCCATGTGGATTACACATTACCTGTTTAAATTACTATTTGACCTCACGTGGATTACAATTGAATTTTGGAATATGTGTTCCAGACAGACAGTGTTTTATCATGCCAACTAGGATCCATAAGGCGAGACTCAAACGTATATATGAGCCTTTTATGCTTGCAAATGTGAAATTGATTGCACTAAAATGTTTTCATACTTATGTCTTTGCTGTATTTTAGCTACACTGTTTTTAATGGTTCAGCACTTTAGCTCATTGTGTGTATTCTTTTTCTGGTCCTGCAATGTGTCCTATTATGCACTTGTACGGTGTTTTTAGTAAATTATTCACTTATTGATAGCTAGCAGCAGTGAGCACCTTATTTTTCTAGTTCATATGGACTGCCTCCAAAGACTGTACACCGCGGCCTAGCCTTTTTTATGTAGATTCGACAAATAAGTTCGTTTAAATACGAATTTTGTCAGAAATTAGTTGAGTATTCGACAAAGCAAATTTTGAATGATTCGCTCATAATCACACAGCAGGACAAGTTACTTCAGAACACTAATAGAGCTGTCTCATCCTCCTCTCTTCTTCTTGTCATGGATTTACACCCTGAATACTACTAATTCACCTGAATTTCTGTAGGAATGGAGTTCATGAGGACACAGCTGAAATAAAGAGAGGACGGAAAGGAAGCTGTGGTAATATGGTGTTGTGGTAATATAGCCAACTTCATACTAGTGTTGCTGCTCCTTAGCCACACCAACCCCTTCTATATACTTTGTCTCTTCACAAACTCTGTTCCTACAGAGATTCAGCTGAAAATCTAATCAGCTGTGTTCCGAATCATAATCCCTAATACTGTAAGTAGTGCAGAGAGGAGGCTGAGGCAGCTCTTTAGCTCAGCATTGTGAAGTAACCTGTCCTGCTGTGTGATTAGGACAGGTTTTGTGTGTACTAATAGGATGGCAACCATTTTATTTCCCCTATAGACAAAATGATCCATTATAACAAATGAAAAGTATTTGAGAATATATTTACAATAAAGTAATATGTTTAAGTATTTTCAGTCATTTTATTTTATTAATTCCTTTAGAACACTTTTAAGAAATTAATAAGCACAAAATTTGGAGTTCTTTAGATAAATGAAAAATCCTGAGGTGCTATTAAAAAGCAACATGGTTCAAACAGTATATAGACCCAATTAGGAATTTATGGTTGGACACTTGGCCCAGAAATGCAAAGCTTATCCAAACAGTCACATAAGTGCCTTTACTAAGTACCATATGAGTGAGTTATGTATTTATATAAAAACATACTATTTTCAACTAGAGGCTTGTTCAGACTTTTCAATTATTAGGATTTGTTAGTTATTGATAGTAACATTCTTTATCCAGTGCAAATACACACACAAAAAAATCAACAATAAAAGTATCATTTTTGTTTGATCCAGTACATACCTAGAAGCCGCCATAATTTTTTGACACTGCTCACTGGGGCTAGGAACCATCATTCTGATGGAAAATGTTCATTAGATGTTTAGAACAATTTTTTCAAACCATTGGACTGGACATACCTATGCATCTATTCACACATATTACTGTAAAAATCGTATCTCATTGGGATTATGTAAAGCCAATCAGTGAATAATATACTACTAAAGTGCACACTTCGATTGGATATCTAGTATCAGATCTAGGAGCTACAGGGCGGTACTACATCTACTGTATTGCTCTCCACCTGTGCCAGAACAAGCTGCTTCTTTGGAGACCATCTGATGGTAGCTTCATTTTATTTTAATTGTAAATCATGTGTATTGTACGGGATCCTGAAGAAGCTGAAGTCCTCAACATAGAAAATCTTACTAGTTTCCAGCAGCTACTTCTGACTGATATGTAAGAACTTATTTTATTGTATTATTCATTTGTTTATTTCTTTAATATTATTTTTTTTCAATTCTGAGTTGATATTTTGGGGACTTCAGAAAGAATTTGCAATTTTAGTATGCCATATAGTTATCGCCTCAAGTGGAGCACAATATATATGACACAGCCTAGCCAGTCAATTGTTTTATTAATAAAACGCAGATCATTTTATTATTTGTCTGGGCTGTTAAAGTAATAGAAAGTGTCAAAATGCTAATGTAGGATGGAGGAGTGTTGGAATGTGAGTGGGCAGCCAAAATAATATCTAGTCTTGTGTTTTCAACCTCTAAATGCTCAAGCTTTTACTTTGCTTGAAAAAGGCATAAATCCCTGTGTCGCTTGTTATACGTGACTTTGCTGTACTTTCTTTCACCTTTAGTTAAAGAGGAGCTTTCATGGGTCCTGACACTGTAAACGAAGTACAAAGTTATGAAGGGCATATACAGTGGAGGTCAGGGCACTTACTATTTTTTGCGGGCGCCGCTCTGTTCTCCCGCTGTGCCCATGTAAAATTGTGGCGCGCGCTATGCTAATGCATAGCATCGGAAAAGGGAGGAGGAGACGCCAGGGTTTCTCAATGGGCGTCTCCTTCTCCCTGGCTGTGACGCTACAGCATAGCGCGCGCCACAATTTTACATGGGCACAGCGGGCAAACGGAGCGGCGCCCGCAAAAAATAGTAAGTGCCCTGACCTCCACTGTACATGCCCTTCATAACTTTGTACTTCGTTTACTTTGTCAGGACCCATGAAAGGTCCTCTTTAAGACTATAGCCATAGTTTGCATTTGTATCTTCCTCTTGTATCTTATGCCTTAACTCTTTTCAAGGATCTTGCTTTGTATAATAACAAAACCATATTCAAAAGATTATTATTTGCATTGTACATAAAATGTAGATCATCTGATGACCTGTATTGTATGAGCACGCATAGGCTTTATTGTTTGAGAAATGGAAATATGATGTTATAGTCTAGATCAGATTTTCATATTCTTGCCTCAGTGATGATAAACTATGACTCAGATTCTTAAGGATTAATTTATAACAGACAGACAACAGCTGATATTTTTAGCTGAAAGAAAAAAGCAATATGTCAGTCTTTAATAATAACTGCAGTACTCAACTGCAGCAGGGAAATATTGCTGTATTTCAAGGTGCCCTAGAGTCAGATAAACCCCTTTCAACACCATTTTGCTGCTATCCTTTTCATAGGTATTTTAGGTCTAAATCCCAGCCATGAACAGTTCTTACTGCTGCAGCAAAAAAGGTCTTGTTACTTCCAGACACATCAAATAAGGTCATTACAGAAAAGCAGTAAAAATTGTACTTTTGTTTTAGCACAACTAGGATACATGGCATTGTTAGGTCTTTTATATGGGATTTGCATGAATCCCAGAGCCAAGTTGAGGTTGTCATTAGAGATGAGCGAATCTATTCGCCGATTCGTTGATTCGTATCGAATCTTGGAAATTTTTAGCTGCAAAGCGAATCTGAATATTAGGTGATTTGCTTCGGATTTGTATGCATTCGCTACGTAGTTTGTCCTATAAATTATTTGCTATTGCTATGTATAAGTTACTCTATACGCTGTGGCGTACGAATTCAATTCATTAGCGAACTTTTACTGTTAGTGCGGTCACCTGACCTAGTGGGCAGGGTTTGCTCTGATTGGCTTAGGCTTGGTAAGCCAGTGACGCATCACTTCTGCTGCGACTGCTGAGACGAGCAGAAGCACTGTGTGTGAGACCTGTTTTGTGAAAATTTGGTGTAATTGCTCTGGGAATCCATATTACACATATCAGGGATTCTGCAGGGCAAGTGCAGGGCCAGGTCAGGGCTAGTAATTAATCAGGAAGGGAGAGAGACAGGGAGAGACAGGGAGATACAGGGACAAAGACAAGTTGCAGGGCCACAGAATGAAGTGAAAAATGTCTGGAATGGATAAGCAAAAGGGGTCCAGTTCCAGCCAGACCTCGAGCTCTAAAAAAAGGCGAAGGTGGCACAGGGCAACAGTGCCGAAGGACCTGTAGCAGGAGCATCTACTAGTAGTATTAGCAAAAATTGGCTGTTGTTCCACCAGGCTAACCCACCAAGGCGCAAAATTGTAGTGGAGGAAAGCGGATGAGGTAGTGGAGTTGATGGCGCGCTCATGTCCAGTCTCAGTCTCGGCTGTCATCTGCTGATACAGTATCCATATGTAGCCAGGCGTCAGACTCAGAGCGTTCCTCCTCCTCCATCATTCCTCTCCAGCAAACCCCGTCATTTTCTGCCACCTCTCGGGCTTCAGTGCCACCCTTCTAGTGGTGTCCCTTCTGCAATTTATTTTAAAAAAAAGTCACCGAAGCCCACCACATAAGCCGACGGTTATAGAAGACAGCCTCCCTGAGGAGCCGTGGGAAAGCCACAAATGTTGGGATCACTGCTCTGTGGAACCATCTGAAGCGGCGTCATGCTGGCAATTTAAAGCAGCCCATTAATACTGAAGAGCTGCTTACTTCTCCCGGGGTCCCTTCTGTCAGGCAGGCCGCATCCAGGGCCATAGCTCAGATCACCCGCCTCAATGAGCAGGTTCAGGCGTACCTGCAGTCTGGCTCAAAAAGCCTCTTCTCAGACCCCCTGGACTTTTGGGCAGGCAGATTACAGCAGCAGCCAGAACTGTCCCACTATGCACTAGGGCTTCTTTCCTGCCCAGCCTCAAGTGTCATGTCAGAGAGGGTTTTTAGTGCCGCTGATGGGGTGGTGACATCCAAAAGGACAAAATTGTCACCTGGCAGTGTTCAAAAAAACACCTTTATAAAAATGAATAAAGGCTGGATTACATCCGAATTTCATACTCCTCTTGCTGAGGCAGGTGATTAGATCAGGCCTTGCAGGGAAGAATAGTCTGAATGTCTTCCCACTGTTGCTGTCAGCCGGCCCATAATGTTACTGCCAAGTGCCAAAGTCTTGTGTCATGTGATGGGCTGTGCGAACCTGAAGTCTCCAAACCAAAACCCTGTTAAAAACCAAACACTGTTGTCTACCTCTGCCTCCGTTTTCCACGCTTAGTAGGAGAGTAGCTGTTGTTGACGTTACTAATAGTTCTATTTAGTATTGTTAAGTTTGTTTTGGAGCCTCAGCCTTTACCCCCTCCCCTCCAAATATATATATATATATATATATATATATATATTATAAAAATATAAATGAAAGCAGCACTGCAATGTGAAAAAAAGAGTAATGGTGTGCCAGCAGCTCCGGATGTGGTCAAATCCTTCTTCAAATAATAAAAGAAATCCGCAGCATTACCAAAAACTGTGCTAAAGCAAAACGTGATTTATTTCACCAGGAGCACTCCTGGTGAAATAAATCACTTTTTGCTTTAGCACAATTTTTGGTAGTGCTGTGGATTTCTTTTATTATATATATTATATATATATTTTAAAAAATTAATTTTTTACACTGCCTCTGTTATACTCCACCGCAGTCTGTTGTATTTATTTTACCAATCGCTCTAATACCCCGTCCCCTACTACTACTGGCCAGGGCAACCATCAAAAGCTCATATATAATTTTCACTCCCTATGTTAAGGTAGAATGTACAGGCTAGGCTTGTTGCCCAAACAAGCCAATCCTTTTTTTATTTTACTATCTATCAATTGTAATCAGTGAACAGGAGTGTATGTAATTTAGTAATACTTCGGCCGGCAGACACCGCTGTGTTTATTAATACCGGAAAATGGCAGTGTGAAAAAAACTTCTTCACACTATGTCAGATCAGGAAGGTGTTAAAGGTTTAACAAAACACTCAAAACACAGGTTTTACAAGAATAATTTAGTAAAAAATAAAAACTTCCTTTTATCAAATAAATAATATATATAACAAATGAAAGGAACAAAAATAAAAGTTACACCGGCCTATGCTGACGTCGGGCCATCATGTCCTGCAGCTCTTGGTGGTCCAGCTGCAGGCCGCGAATGAGCTGGGAGGCAGCGTGGAGCCTGGTCCCCAAGTGCCATAATACTGCCTCCACTTCAAAGTCAGTGGGGATGTCTGTAGGAGTGGAAACAGTTATATGCTAGTTTGTATGATCGAGTTAAAGTGCTTGTCCCACAAAAAAATTTTTTAACTTTAACCAGCACCTGGATCAGAATACGTTATCAATTGCATGTCATTATATATTTGGTACATGTAATGTAACACCCAACTTACCACTCTGTCTACCTTGCTTCTATCTGTGTCTGCTAACCACAATTTCATCCATGCATTTTTATTACAGGTCATGCAAGAAATGTGCCAATATGTTATGCAACTGTTTGACAATGTAATGTGCCTGGTGTACCAGCAAGTGGCAGCAAAACAAGGCATAGCTATAGTATAGTTTGTTCAGAATGGATCCTTCCAAGTTTCCATCCTGAATCCCCCCATGATTGAATTTCATCAAAGGGTCTGGACTCCTTTCTTTATACAACCCTCAATTATTCCCACTATCATTGCAACCGGAGCCAAAGCCTAGGGTCCAGCCTTCCAGGTAGTAACACTGTGACACTCCAGAGACATTATAGGCCAAATTATATACCACTCGGCATTCCTACACCTGGGGCGAGCATTTTACCATCCTTAGCGGGCCCTGGAGGGAGGGCCGCCGTTAGCAACCTGGCGTCTGTACGTTGCATACTGACTGAGCCTTTTTTTTTTGGTTTGTAGTACTTACTGGACACCCATACGGCGTGGTCTTTCCATGGTCCAGGGGAAAACTGCTCCCTGTTGGTTGGAGCTACAAAAGATAAAACATACATTTAGCTCATATTTTGAAGACAGAAGGTCTACCCATCACACTTTTTATTTTACCTACCTTCTACCTCTGGTAGTTGGGCTGGTGGTGTTGGAGGGGCAGGTGGGGTCCTCTCTCGCTGGGGTGGAGGAGTGTGAGAGTGGCTCCTATGTGGTGCAGCAGCTGTCAAAAATCATTAAAGGGGTTGGCCACTTTGTTAGCACTTATTAAAACTCTAAAGAAAGCAGGGAGACAATAAACTTCCTAATATATCTTCTGCAGCAGATCTGCCTGGTTCCCTTGCTATTGGAAGCCATGCCCCCTCAGTCCTGCTCTCATAGCTGCTTGGCTTGTTCATGCCTGCACCTGCACTAGTCCATGGAAGGAGTGTGCTGCTTCTGGGTCCTAAAGGCACCCTGCTTGTGTCAGAGAAGTTTCCTTCTGCTGTGACTGCAGTCCTGACTATACAGGGCTGAAGGGGCTTAGCAGAGAAACTTGTTAGAAGCTGAAATAAAGAAACTTTGCAAGAGGAAGAGAGACTGAGTAGAAGCTGTGATGGACCTCACTGACTGCAGTGATGTAGCAGAGCCAGGAAAGTGCTGTGGACAACAAAGTGTGAGCAATCCTAGTGTCTGTCATGTCTATGACCACTCTGCAATATGATCTTATCACAGACATGTTTATTCCAGCTAGACCAACAGGTCAGGAGCTTTAACCCCTTCTGAGCTGTCAGTATGGCTGAGGTCAGTGATATCAGCAGCAGTCACTGATGTAATCTGTAAATATGTGCCCTCTCCTTCCTGCACACTGTATATAGTGATATATGATGCCTCCAATACAGTGATATGTGATCACCACTTTATACAGTATATAGTGATGTGTGACCCCCTTTACATTATATATAATGATGTGTGACCCCCTGTACACTGTATATAGTGATGTGTGACCCCCGTGTACATTATATATAGTGATGTGTGACCCCCTGTACATTATATATAGTGATGTGTGAACTCCTATACATTATATATAGTGATGTGTGACCCCCTGTACATTATATATAGTGATGTGTGGCCCCCTGTACTTTATATATAGTGACTTGTGACCCCCCTGTACGTTATATATAGCTATTTGACTACACTCATTTTCCCTTTTTCCCCAGATGAAGGGTAGTCATATATTCATAGATGATTGATGGGCTGGGAGCAGGTCGTATGATGAAAGACAGGAGGCTCCTGTGTATGTCAGCAGATCGATTTGTGCAGTCCGTGCACCTAAACAGAAATCTATGACAGCTCAGAGCTGCCATTGATTTCTGGCTTCCTTTGAGTCAGAAAACTGGTGAAAATGAACATAAATTTGTTGGGGTGACTGGTCACGCCCTGTCTCTGCCATTGTCATGCCCTTAAAAAAAAAAAAAAAAAAAAAAGCGCAGTTAAAAATTTGCAAACACATAGAGGGAGATTTATTAAAACTGCTGTAACGGAAAACTGGCTTAGTTGCCCATAGCAACCAATCAGATTCCACCTCTCATTTTCCAAAGGAGCTTTGAAAAATGAAAGATGGAATCTGATTGGTTGCTATGGCAACCAAGCCAGTTTTCCTTTACACCAGTTTTGATAAATCTGTCCCATAGTTTGCAACTTTTTAATGCCACTTTTTAGGAACAAGGGAAATGATAACTCCCCCCCTCATTCAGTTTTTAGCTTACATCCAGTGGCACAACTAGAAATGACTGGGCCCCACAGCAAATTTATGAAAAGGGTAACCCCCCCCTCCTTTACTGTTGGGACTGGGGCGTTCTTTCTATTGCTATGTCTGTACAACAGTTATTCACTGATAACTGGGTATTGATATTTATCTAAGGAGCTCTTGTCTCTATGGGAACACAGGTGGGCGGGGAGGTCATGTGACTGCTCCTCTAGACATGCTTGCTGCAGTTCATGCTGGGATTGTTGCTTTCACTTTGCAGCTGCTCCTCCCACTCAGCCTGTCTGAGGGAGCTCCTCCAGGGAAGTGTGTCATGGTGAGCAGGTTAGATAAATGACGTACAGCCAGTACATGTCACCTGAGAAATACTTCATAGTGTTGGCTATTGTCTGGGGGAACTTTGGATTTTTGATACTTAGGGTGGCCAACCCCTTTAAATAATGGCCTTACATTCAACTCTAATGAACAGTTGTAGCTACATGGGAATAGTTTGGGGCTGGAGGATCCCGTTCCTAACCACTAGTGCTCTTACTGCAGCTGCACTCCCACGTAGATTGGATTAAAAATAAATTAAATATGTTTTACACTTACTAGAGGCTGTAGGTATTGTAGGGACCGTGCTGCCTCAATGGTGGTGACGCCGTCGTTGACGGTGCTCTGCAACATAAAATGTACACAATTGTTAGATGATGACTCTTTTTAATACTAACACATACTACTATTAAGATATTATGGGTGTGAGAGGGGGGTCATATCATATTTTTTTCTTCTAAAAAGGTATTTATAGCAATAGATAACATTATCTCCGCAATAAGTTTCTTAATATCGTTAACACGGTGCGGTAGGAATACTTTGGATATCGCCCACTGACAGTAGCTGCAGCATGGGCACGTCTTTGAGTCTGTGTGTAGGAGGAGGAAGCGCTAACTATGAATAGGCATATATCTAAGGGTACTTTCTTTCACACTAGTGCATTTGCCTGACAAACGGGAGAACGGCCAGCCCCATTAACAATAATGACTAGAATACTTTCACTTAAATTGTTTGGGTTCAGTTAGAGGCGTTGCCTAGCATGAAACAAAATTACTGCAGCGCACTACGCACACCCACGGTGTCCTTCTATACTTTTTTCATTATTGCCACTCACTCCTGGTATATATATAATACAGTACACTCATTTTTTAACAGGTTTTTACTTTTCAAATATTTTGTTACTTACCCTGCCGTATCTCTGCGTGGATCTCATTAAGCCGCTCTGGGCATTTAAATTTCAGAGCGGACCATTTACGCTGGATCTGGCCCCGGGGTCTGCACGGTGTTGAAACGATGGCGCAAGCCTCGGATCACCTACTAGATCACCTCCTTTTTATGCTGGTTCGGGTGGTGGTGTGCGCCATTGTAATTCTGCCGGTCCATCAGCCGGACTATGTATTTCAGCTCTGCAGAGCTAAATGATGAGGATTGCCTGGATGCCATTTTCTAAAATTTGCTCTGCCTCTGAGGAGTGCACGCCGCGGCCTCTCGTCGTGCGTGCCTGTGTATTACGTAACGGATTTTTACGCAATTTGTACGCTCATGTGTACGTCTTCTAAGTTGCGTACATTTTTTAAAAGAGTGTTCGTTATTAGTGCGCGAATGTTCGCTAATAGCACATAATTACGTATATTTTGTACGCAAATATTCGTACGAAAATTGTACGAATCTATTCGTCGAATATACGAATCTTAGGAAACGTTTGCCGAATGGTCGGCGAATACAGTTTTGAATGATTCGCTCATCTCTAGTTGTCATCTACATGATCAGTGATTACTGCAAGTAGCTTATAGTCGGAACATGTGATTTTGCATTATAATTAGTGTTGAATGAATTGACTTTGATCCGAAGTTTAGGAAAAATTTGATTTGCAGCAAAGCCGAATTTCCTTGAGTTTTGTGGTAGTTACATAGTTAATACAGTTGAAAAAAGACATAAGTCCATCAAGTTCAACCAAGGGATAGGTGGGAACATGAATCCCAAAAACGAAGTTAGGCTCAGATTTCTACACATTTTCATAACCATTAATGTATTTTACTTCTAAAAATTCATCTAAACCCTTTTTTTAAAACTATCCACTGCCACTGTTGCGACCACGTCCAGAGGAAGTCTATTCCACAGATTCAAAGTTCTTACAGTAAGTTTTTTTAAGTTTTAAAACTTTTATTGAATAAGTAGTCATTACTACTTACTTAGACATCTCTTTTCAAGACTAAATAAATTCAATTATTTTAATCTTTCTTCATAACTAAGACTCTCCATGCCCCTTATCAGTTTAGTCATTCTCCTTTGTACGTTTTTTCCAGTTCCAAAGCATCCTTTCTATGGACTGTGCCCAGAACTGAACTGCATATTCCAGATGAGGCCACCCCAATGCTTTGTAAAGTGGTAGTATTACATCCCTGCCCCGTGAGTCCATGCCTCGTTTAATACATAACAATATCCTGGTAGCCTTAGAAGCAGCTGATATTGTATGCTGTTATTTAATCTACGATCTACAAGGACATCCAAATCCTTCTCTATATGTGACTCTCCCAGTGTTACATCCCCTAGGCCATATGATGCACAGAGATTATTTCTAGAGATGAGCCAATCAAGGTGGACAAAGTGGAAACTTTGTGTTAACGAATAACAGTTTTTCATAAAATGGCTACTGCACGTGTTATGACATGGAGCAAAGGATCACCCACAATGCCATGCATGCAGCCAATCAGCAGCCAACCAGTCCCTGTGATGTCACAGCACTATAAATACCCTCAGCCATTTGGGATTCTGACATTTTCCAGTGTGCTTAGTGGAGGGAGAGATGTCAGCAGGCGCTAGGGACAGTGCTAGGAAAGACTTTCAAACTTTTATTTGGCTGTATAGAAGTTTAGGGAAAGGATAGGGAGGAATTATTCCACACTATAGAAGGAGAACAGGGTCCAACTGGGGAGTGTACAGCCTGGGTAATAGGGACAATCCTATTACAGCTTGCAGCACTGACTGGGGATCCAAATTGCCATTGCACTGCTGCTTTCAGGTTTGCAATAGATGAATCTGTAATTCCAGCAAACCTTGCATGGTATTGGGGTACAAGTACTGTGTGATACAACTGTTGACATGGTGTATTACTTGGAAATATTTGTATGTCTTAATAGACCTTGTATGTAACATAGTAACATAATAACATAGTTTGTAAGGCCGAAAAAAGACATCTGTACATCCAGTTCAGCCTGTTTTCCTACAAGTTGATCCAGAGAAAGGCAAAAAACCCCTGTGAGGTAGAAGCCAATTTTCCTCACTTTAGGGGAAAAAATTCCTTCCCGACTCCAATCAGGCAATCAGAATAACTCCCTGGATCAACGACCCCTCTCTAGTAACTATAACCTATAATATTATTACCCTCCAGAAATACATCCAGGCCCTTCTTGAACTCTTTTAGTGAACTTACCATCACCACCTCCTCAGGCAGAGAGTTCCACAGTCTCACTGCTCTTACCATAAAGAATCCTGTTCTATGTTTATGTACAAACCTTCTTTCCTCCAGACGCAGAGGATGTCACCTCGTCACAGTCACAGTCCTCGGGATAAATAGATGATGGGAGAGATCTCTGCACTGACCCCTGATATATTTATACATAGTTATTAGATCTCCCCTCAGTCGTCTTTTTTCTAAAGTGAATAACCCTAATTTTGATAATCTTTCTGGGTACTGTAGTCCACCCATTCCAGTTATTACTTTAGCTGCCCTCCTCTGAACCCCTCCAGCTCTGCTATGTCTGACTTGTTCACAGGAGCCCAGAACTGTACACAGTACTCCATGTGTGGTCTGACTAGTGATTTGTAAAGTGGCAGGACTATGTTCTCATCACGGACATCTATGTCCCTTTTGATGCAACCCATTATCTTATTGGCCTTGGCAGCAGCTGTCTGGCACTGGCTTCTACAGCTTAGTTTGCTGTTCACTAAAATTACTAGGTTCTTTTCCATGTCAGAGTTACCCAATGCTTTACCATTTAGTATGTACTGGTGACTTGCATTATTCCTTCCCATATGCATAAACTTATATTTGTCAGTGTTAAACCTCATCTGCCACTTTTCTGACCAAGCCTCCAGTCTATCCAGATCCTGCTGTAGCAGTGCACTGTCCTCCTCTGTGTTAATTACTTTACACAGTTTAGTGTAAAGTGAATTAATAGCAACAGGCCCTGGTGCACAAGCTGAAACTATCCTTCCCATCTGACACCGCTAGCGGCAGAGGACGTAGTTCTGTGGGCCAACTAGCGGGAGAGAGGAGGCGAGAAGGCAGCTTGTCAAGCACTGGCAGGGGAACACTCCCCAAGGCATTTGCCAGTTTTATGTCACCCCAGCAAGACTATGTCACCCATCTCCAGTCTAGGCAGAGTAGGGGGCAGCTGTTCAGAAAGATGGTGAGGGAGTACCTAGCTGACCATACCAACGTCCTGCGTGATCACTCTGCTCCATATAATTACTGGGTTGCAAAGCTGGACATGTGGCCTGAACTGGCGCTGTACGCCTTGGAGGTGCTGGCCTGCCCTGCCGCTAGCGTGTTGTCAGAGTGGGTCTTCAGTGCAGCTAGTGGCATCATCACTGATAAGCGTACACGCCTGTCATCTGACAGCGCTGACGCTTATTAAAT
>ONZH01026801.1:0-132931 GCA_900303285.1 Rhinella marina
TGCATACAGAACCTTACTTTGCTGGATTTGTGCTCATTATTAGTCATGTATGACTAACTGTATAGCGGCTGTCCCCCTCTTTTTTGTTTTTTTGGGTTTAATTATTTTCATATCTTCCAAAGGAATCAAACAAGAATATGGCACTGACCATCCGACCTTTTCATCCACTTTATTAAAGCATAAAAAACAGCCTGGTGTGGACAAGGTTAGAGCAACGGCCCTTTTGTGCCGGCTGCACTTCGCCTGTCTCCAGAGCTGCACAAGTGTGCTGCCCCATTTGTATCCACATGCACACACATG
Organism: Rhinella marina; assembly: GCA_900303285.1. NCBI lineage: Eukaryota > Metazoa > Chordata > Amphibia > Anura > Bufonidae > Rhinella > Rhinella marina. The sequence goes on from ONZH01026801.1 coordinate 301, forward strand.
ATTAATTAAGCAACATCAGAATAACACAAATTACATATAATACATATTGTGTCAATAAGTAAAGATACAAATAACCTATTACAACATTAAGGCCCCTTTCACACGAGCGGGAGACTCGCATGTCTCCCGCAACGCATCTACAGGGCTGGACTCCGCACGGACAGGGATCGCATATAATGCTATGCGATCCCTGTCAGTGCGGAGTCCAGCCCTGTAGATCCGTTGTGGGAGACATGCGAGTCTCCCGCTCGTGTGAAAGGGGCCTAATAGATCCTCAGGAAATCATCACACGTTACCTAATCCAGAAATTCACTCATGTCACTTCTATCATTGAGAACTGGTTAATATAATTAATTCAGCTTCTTTCCGAAAAAGCTCTCTATGCTTATCACTCCCAATATGCAACAGCTGAATTATTTTCAAGCCCAAAAATTGCATGCATCCATTATGCTCCTTACACATATGCCCAATCTTGGTGCACCTACCTTTGTTTTCAGTGACCACACATGCTCACCAAAATGTACCTCCATTGGCCTTATGGTCTGTGTAGTGTAAGCCACATGTGCATCTGATGGCGTACACTACATATTTAGTTTTACATGTGATCATCATTAACGTAGAGAGAATTACCTCCCAGTTTACTATATCGACGGTGATATAGTTTCCTACAGAAACAACGCTGTCCACAGAGGTAATTGCCGCTTGGTAAAATATTATTTAACTACTTAATACCGTCATTCTGTGGCTTATCTAAACCCTTCATAAGGACGTCACGTAGATTTTTAGTCCATCTGAATGAAATAAGAGACTGTTCATCAGCTATCTTAGCCAGTGTGAGATCTTCCATCAATATATGCTAGTTCTTACAAATTACGGTTTTATTATCTCTGACATAGGGCTGTATTGAAATAAAAATGTGAATCTCCTATTTTTCATTTTATTTTTTGTATTATCATCATTAATAACATATGATCCTGACTTTTAGCTTTTTTGAAGGATTCTTCTAACAGGGCTCTGGGGTAACCACTTTTATTTAGTCACCCAAATTCCTAGCCTGTGATTCAAACATTGTATCATCATGGTTTAGCCTCCATAATTGTAGAAATTTCCCATATAGTAATGTAGTATATGTTTTTTGTATATGTTAAACAGATGTGAAAAATGTGATATGAACCAATCCTAAGACCTTAAAACTGATGGAGGTCACATGGCCTAGGCACAGCCCCTTCCCATTCAAGTGAATGTGGCTAAGCTTCAATACTATGCTTGGCCGCTTTCCAGAGGACAGCACTGTGCTTGGTAAGCTGCGCCACAACCTCTCCAAACAGCTGATCAGCTGGGGTCCCAGGTGTCTAACTCCCACTGATCTGATATTGATAGCTTATCATCTGGATAGGTCAATATCAGTCTCTCAGAAAACCCCTTTAACTCCCCTTTAAATTGTCATCAAGGTCTTGCATAAAGCTGCTTTCTCCTCGTATTCGGGCTCGGCGTGCTGCCATCCAAGTTACATGGGGTACAGTATGTATAACTATAATCTACCCTAGATTGATTGCATCTTGGGGAGAATACTTCTGTAATGTATATATGGCATCCTATGAAACATGTTTTGTGATGTTTTTCTTTTTTAGATTAAGATCCAATTGCAAAAAGAATGCTTATGCTTCTATATGAAATTAGCAACTCTACAATTGCGCTAATATAGCACTGTAAGAAATACAGATATCATACAGCTTTGTCCAAGACGTCTTCAAATAAAAGGAAAGCCATATCACATAGGAACCTCCAATTCAATGGATGGTCCTATAAGGTACAGTGAAGCAATAAAAATAACCATCTGGAAAGTGCTTAAAAGGATTCACTTCAGCAAATATTTACCATGTAGAGCAAGTTAATATGATGAATTTACTAATGTATTGTGATTGTCCATATTGCCTCCTTTGCTAACGTGACTCATTTTTCCACCACTATACAATGCCTATTTCCATGGGTTACGGCCACCACGTATCTGCTCTGCAGGGATGGAAGCAGCTGTGTATGCATGACACTGTGCGCTCCCATGGTCCCAGCCACCAGAGAGGCCGGCACTTTTTCCTATAGTGCAAGCACGACTACCACTAATGGATTGCAGGGTGGTGGTAACATTCAATTCTTTATGACAAGTTCTTTGTTATGTAGAAGAAAAAAGAAACCCGAAGAGACACATATTTAAGCCACCTATATTTTACTTACTCTTATTTCAATGAATGTCTTGGAATTTGAGGACAATTTAAAAATGTTCCTCCTGAAGCTAATTATGCTTTCCTCTTTTAGCCAAAAAAAGCTTTGCTTAGAGAACTTGTTGGTATTTCTAACTGACAATACAATGAGGCTGAAGCCATCTATTTACACTGTGAATGTTTTACTTTCTCAGTGGAATATATATTAATGCCAATGCTTGTTGTGTGATTGCCAACTTGGTGCTTTCTATCCGTTTTCTAAAGCTGTGTTTTAATTCATGGTTCTTGGCCATTTCTGTGCATTCAATTTTCACATTGATTTATTGATTTGTTTACAACAACATTTACTAAAAACATTTAATGCAAGTGCTGCTTTCTATTCACTTGCAAAATAAAGCAATTTACAGAGACTATTCATTAACATAGAGAAGGTAATCTATTGTATTCTAACTCTAGCTCTATGGGTGCTTTATCGCATCCTGCCTCCCAGGCATCTTATATACACACTTTTCTCATTCTATCTTCATTCCAAGCACATACCATCAAAATGAATAACCCTATAGCACATCTATAACATCTGTGGGCGCCTTACCTTAGATGCCACTAAATAATTTACAGTCTGCTTCTTGAAATGAACCCTTTATTTATTAGATAATTTATCAACATTCTAGATTAACATCGATCCATTCTGAATGCAGATTCTAACCTCATATTCTATACTAATATCCTACCATTTAGCATAAACCCATTTCCTGTCCAATATATTCAATCCTCACCATCAAGTTGCCAACATTATTATAGCCTACATCTCCCTCCATTTTCATATCACCTTTCAAGTAGTCATCTTTAAACAGGTATTTCAGGGGAATACTTTTTAATTTTTTTTCCAAAATGGATCAGAATGAACCTCTGCTATTGACGTTCCAAAGCTGCTCTTCATTTCCAGGGCCCAAGTTTGGTACAATGGAAATGATGTTGAATGCCCACTTAGTATTCCAAAATGATAACGACCCTAAACAGACCTCCAAGATGACCACTGCCTTGCTAAAGAAACTGGGGAATGGTGCTGGACTGGCCAAGCATGTCTCCAGATCTAAACTCTATTGAGTATCTGTGGGGCATCTTTAAACAGAAGGTGGAGGAGTGCAAGATCTCTAACATCCACTTAGTCAATCAATAGCCACAACAATGTGTGTCAAATCCCAGACCTGGATGTGGACAGTAGTGCAGACAGAAGCAGCAGCAGAAGTGCAGGGGATTGGTGAGATGATCCATGATTACTTTGAAGTTTTAACCTAGGTATTCTACCCTATTTTTAAATATAAGCTGGAAAACTCTTTTAAAACAAATAAAATATTAACTGGGAGTTTTTAGCACAGCATGTAAAATTTTCTTAGTTTTTTTTTTTCAGTTAATAAGTGTTTCCCATATCAGGGGCATAGTGTGGGGACAGATGGGGCACTTGCCCCAGGCACAGAGGCTGGAAGAGGGGGGCGCACCCGCCCGACAGTTCTTTTTACTGCCGGGCAGTTAGTTTGCATAACGAAGTAGGGAGCCATCTTCTCCCTTTTTCACATTGCGCTGCTGGCTGTGGGAAGAGCACTGAAAGCCTGGGAATCAGCCTCCTGCACAGCCAGCAGCACAGATGTGTGCGGGAGTGACAGCAGCAGTAAACAGCTATTACTTTTACAGTATGGACAAAACAATGGATTTTGGTCAGTTCAATGATGCTCAGGATATTGACAGCAGATCTTAGCCAGAACATCATATTGGTTAAAGGGTCTGTCTAAATTGGCATCCTATTTTAAAAGGCAATATTAACTAGATTACAGAGGACCTACTAAAAGCTGCCTTCTCTTTCTCTGGAGAACCCAACACCTATTTACCATATACAGACAGCCTATTGATTTTAATGAGTAATGTATAATGCTTCCCTTCCCCTGTGGTGGAACAGGAGCAGGATACCATGCAATCGGCTTACTGTTATTGGAGCCTTGTAACAAAAATGGGATACCAAAACAGCCAATCCTTTAAAGCATTAAAGAAGAACCCCTGCTAAAATTTTTATTCTCTGACCTGCTAGAAAGGTGCATGATATAATCTGTAGTGAAGTTAATCTTCTTCTTATCAGTGTCTGTATTTTTAGCTATCCCATCCCTTCTAATTTTTAGTTGTGTCATGTGACCAACTCTCTGATCTCTAAATGACACAGAACAGGAAGTCAGTTACTTCTCTATTCATTCCCATGAGATTGATATTGAGGTACTGTCCACATATAAGAAGCTGTGTTACTTGGGAAGTCTGATTGCTGGTCACATGACACAGCCCAGAAGCAGAAGTGAGGGGATAGCTCATAAATACAGACTGGTAAGAACATTTTTGCGGGAGTTCTTCTTTAACCCCTTCCCGACCAGCGCCGTACATGTACGGCGCTGCAGGAAGGGAATTGCCGCCCAGCGCCATACTAGTATGGTGAGCTGATCGGGCGGGTGCAGGAGCTGCGCCCGCTCGATCAGCTGTAGGGGACCGGCTATGCCCAGTAGCCGGACCCCTGCTGCTTACGCCCGCATTGGTGTTTTCACCGATGCGAGCGTATTAACCCTCAATGTGCCTCGGTCAGCGCTGACCGTGGCACATGCGATGCGGGTGGGAGGAAGGGGAGTCCATCGGGTCCCCGCGCTACTGGATCGCACAGGAAGCAGACTGTAAGTGTATTACATTGAGTAATACACTTACAGCCAATGCATTACAATACAACAGTATTGTAATGCATTGTTAAGGGGATCAAGCCCCTAAAAGTTAAATAAAGTTTAAAAAAAGTGGGGAAAAAAAGTGAAAAAAATAAAGTTTTACAAAAAAATAAGTTTCAAGTAAAAAAATAAAAAGTACACTTAAAAAAATTGTAAAAAAAAAGGGGAAAAAAGAAAAGTATACATATTAAGTATCGCCGCATCCGTATCGACCGGCTTTATAAAAATATAACATCATCCACCCCGCCAGGTGAACGCAGTAAAAAAAAAAAAAAAAAAAGAACAGTGCCAAAACAGCCATTTTTGGTCACCTTCCCTGTAATAGCAGGTGATTAAAAAGGCATATTTAATAGAGATGAGCGAGTAGTGAAATATTCGAAAGTTCGAAATTCGATTCGAATAGACCGCGAAATTCGACTATTCGACCGGATATCGAATCCCATTAAAGTCTATGGGAAAAAAATGCTCGCCACTTGGAAATCTCAATTCGACCACTTGGAGGTCACCAAGTCCACCCTGGAACCTCAGAAAAGGATGCCAACACTGCTGGAATGCAACTGGGACAGCAGGGGAAGCATGTCTGGGTGCATATAACGCGCCCAAGTCGCACTATTACGCCACTATCACAGCCTCTCAACAATACACTCCAAACACAATCTAACCTCTCTGTAAAGTGAGACCATACAAGGAAACCTTCTTTCCTCTACATTGCCATGGACCCCAAGCCAAACTAGACAAAAAAGAAGATAAAATTCTGCACCCCTTAAAATCACGTTGCCTATGACAACCACAGATGGCATAGGCAAGGGGGAAAGCAAATAGACCCCACCCCTAATTGTCATTGTGTGTGTGTGTGAGATGTGGTCAGACATGTCTTCTTTAAAATGTAAAAACAACTCAAACACATGCAGAAGCCTTAAAATGCCCAAATTGTTGGCGCTTGAGATGTCAGTGACCCGACCTGGCCCAGTGTCATGTCTAGCAGGTAAAGCAGTGGGGATGTTGAGGGATGCGTAGGACCGCAAAAGGCAGGAAGAGGCCGTGGGCTGGCCAGAGGCTCATGGAAAATTTTGTGGAGGCCCAAGAGGTGAGACGTCTTAAAAATTGTGTGGAGGCTAAAGAGGTGAGACGTGTTAAAAATTATGTGGAGGCCCAAGAGGTGACACCTCTTAAAAATTATGTGGAGGCCCGAGAGGTGACACCTCTTAAAAATTATGTGGAGGCCCGAGAGGTGAGACCTCGAAAACGTTTTGTGGAGGCCCAAGAGGTGACACCTCTTAAAAATTATGTGGAGGCCCAAGAGGTGACACCTCTTAAAAATTATGTGGAGGCCCAAGAGGTGACACCTCTTAAAAATTATGTGGAGGCCCAAGAGGTGACACCTCTTAAAAATTATGTGGAGGCCCAAGAGGTGACATCTTTTAAAGGCTGCAGTTATCCACAGATTTGCATGCAATGTAAAATGGTTACACTCATTTTATAAAGGCAACTATCATGAAAAATCAGTTTAAATGTATTGAGGGCAGCACAGAGTATTTCTACAGAGGAAGGAGTATTCTTTTTATTTTTTTTCCTTTTTTTTATATGTATATGCTGTTGCCTTCAGTATATGAGAGTTGATTTCATGATGCTACTGCAGCCACTTAAAACGTTTTAAGTCTTGTTTTGTTTTTTTGAATACTGAGAATGCTATTTTGTACCAGATTTTGTATGTAAAGACTGAACACATTAAAATGAGAATGTTACCAAAATTATAATTTATAATTTATTTACCTTTTGTGGAGGCCCAAGAGGTGAGACCTCTTAAAAATTATGTGGTGGCCCAAGAGGTGAGACCTCTTAAAAATTATGTGGTGGCCCAAGAGGGGAGACCCGTTAAAAATTATGTGGAGGCCCAAGAGGTGAGACCTGTTAAACATTTTGTGGAGGCCCAAGAGGTGAGACGTGTTAAACATTTTGTGGAGGCCCAAGAGGTGAGACCTCTTAAAAATTATGTGGAGGCCCAAGAGGGGAGACCCGTTAAAAATTATGTGGAGGCCCAAGAGGTGAGACCTCTTAAACATTTAGCGCAGGCCCAAGAGGTGAGCCATAAATATATAAATTGTTCTTATTTACGGAGCAATTCTACGGCGGTTAAGGAGGAGGAGGAGGAGGAAATGGCACTTCATACATATGGCACTTTACTTTTGACTGCTTTCCACGGTTGGAGAAGCAAAGTCCGGGTCAATCCACTTGCTGTTCATTTTGATTAGCGTCAGCCTGTCGGCACTGTCGGTTGACAGGCGGCTGCGCTTATCGGTGATAATGCCCCTGGCAGCGCTGAACACCCTTTCTGATAGCACGCTGGCGGCAGGGCAGGCAAGCACCTCCAAGGCGTACAGGGACAGTTCCAGCCACGTGTCCAACTTGGAGACCCAGTAAGTGTAGGACGCCGAGGGATCGGGGAGGACAGGGTTACGGTCTGCCAGGTACTCCCGCAACATCCGCCGATACTTGTCCCTCCTGCTGATAGCGGGCCCCGCAGTGATGGAAGTTGCACGAGGGGGTGCCATGAACGTGTCCCACACCTTGGAGAGTGTTCCCCTGGTGGCTGTGGGCCTGATCGATGTTGAGGGACTCTGGGAGACCCTCTCCTCTCTGCTGCCAGCGATGCTGGGTGGGAAAATCTCCATCATGTTCTGCACGAGTTCCCTCTGGTATTCCAGCAATCGATTCGTCCTCTCCTCTACCGGAATAAAAGAGGAGACGTTATCTTTATACCGGGGGTCCAGGATTGCGAAGACCCAGTACAGTTTGTTCTCCACTATCCGGACAACACGTGTGTCCCGGGAAAAGCAGCCCAGCATGAAGTCAGCCATGTGTGCCAGACTCTGAATAGGCATGACCTCACTGCCCCCACCAGAAGGATCACTTGCCATTTCCTCCTCTTCCTCTTCCGCCTCCTCTCCGCCCCATCCGCGCTGAACCAATGGGACGCGCACAGCCTGACTGCTACCCTCGCCGCCAGCATCCTCCTCCTCTTCCACAGCCACCTCCACGTCGTCCTCCTCCTCCTCATCCTCCTCCTCCTGCAACTGCCACCGTGAAGCAGACAAAAGTGTGGTCTGACTGTGTAGCTCCGTTGCGTCTCCTCCTACCCCCGTCTCCTCTGCGTGCAATGCGTTCTCCCTTATTGCGATGAGGGATTCTTTAAGGACGCATAGGAGCGGGATGGTTACGCTCACTATAGCGTCCTCGCTGCTGACCTTCTTGGTGGACTCCTCAAAGATACGCAGTACATCGCATACGTCTGCCATCCATGGCCACTCGTGGTTGGCAAACTGAGGGAGCTGAGTTGGAGGCACGCGTGGATTATTAATCTGGTACTCCATCAATGCTCTCTGCTGCTCACACACCCTGGCCAACATGGAATAGGTGGAATTCCAGCGAGTCGGCAGGTCGCACAACAGCCGATGTTCAGGCAAATGGAGGCGTTGCTGGAGTTTTTTTAAGCTAGCAGCAGCTACAGTTGACTTCCGAAAGTGTGCGCACAAGCGCCGCACTTTCACCAGTAGCTCTGCCAGGTTGGGGTAAGTCTTTAGAAATTTTTGGACTACCAGATTAAAAACGTGGGCCAGGCATGGTACGTGATTGAGTTCGGCAAGCTCCAGAGCCGCCACCAGGTTACGGCCGTTATCGCACACGACCATGCCTGGTCCTAGCTGCAGCGGCGACAGCCACATCTCCGTCTGCTGCAGTATGGCGTCCCTCACCTCTGGGGCGCTGTGCTTCCTGTCGCCCAAGCTGATGAGCTTAAGCACCGCCTGCTGACGTCTCCCCGCGCCAGTGCTGCAACGCTTCCAGCTAGCGGCTGAGGGCGATGTTAAGGCACAGGAGGAGGAGGAGGAGGAGGAGGAGGAGGAGGGGGGTTTATCAGAACCCATGCTGGCAATCTTGGGCGGGGGTGGTAGGTAGGCCGTCTGTTTGCGACCCCGTCCCCGCCTCCACTACATTCACCCAGTGTGCCGTCAAAGAAATGTATCGTCCCTGGCCACAAGCGCTTGTCCACGCGTCGGTGGTCAAGTGGACCTTTGCGCTGACTGCGTACCTCAGGGCCCGCCTGATGTTACGCGACACGTGCTGGTGCAGGGCGGGGACGGCACTCCGGGAAAAGTAGTGGCGGCTGGGGACGGAATAGCGAGGTGCGGCAGCCGCCATCAGGTCGCGGAAGGCCTGCGTCTCCACAAGCCTAAACGGCAACATCTCCAGGGCCAGCAGTTTGGAGATGTGGCAGTTTAAGGCTTGGGCTTGGGGGTGACTCGAGGCGTACTTCCGCCTGCGGTCGAACGCCTGCGAGATGGACAGTTGTTGGGACGAGGAGTGTGAAGGTGCAGGCGAAGAGGCGGGGGAAGGGGCGGGGGAAGGGGAGGCTGAAGGAGAAGGCCCCAAAGTAGCAGAGGCAGAGGCAGAGGCAGATGTGGAGGTGTCCTGGCTGGAGGTCTGGACCGCAGTGGCAGCACACAACAAAGGGGAAGAGGCAGTGGCAGCAAGACCGGGCGCAGTTTGTATTGCGTTTGCTCTCTCCCACTCAGCCCAGTGCTTGAATTCCAAGTGACGCCGCATGCCTGAGGTGGTCAGATTGCTCTTCTCAGAGCCCCTACTCAGTTTTGAGTGGCAGAGTGTGCAAACCGCGCTCAGTTTGTCATCCGCACAAACATTAAAATATCTCCACACCACAGAAGTACGAGGCCTCGATGGGGGAGCTTCGCGCGACTGGCCGCTGCCGGGAACAGCTTCGGCCCTGCTGGCTGTGGCCTCACTTCTCTGTCTGAACTGTCCTCTGCCTGTGGCCATCCCTCTGCCTGTGGACATCCCTCTGCCTGTGGACATGCCTCTGCCTGTGGACATGCCTCTGCCTGTGGACATCCCTCTGCCTGTGGACATCCCTCTGCCTGTGGACATCCTCTGCCTGTGGACATCCCTCTGCCTCTTGCTGCCTTTTTCGGTGCTGCGCAGACCACCACCTCTCCACTGCTTTCCTCGCTGGACATCACCCCTGGCCAAGTGGGGTCGGTCATTTCGTCATCCACCAGCTCCTCTTCCACTTCCTCACTCTGCTCCTCCTCCTGCCCACTGGACATTCCAACAGCCTCCCTTGATGGCAACTGCGTCTCATCATCATCATCGCTCATGATAACAGATGCTGGCTCAGGGTCCACATCAGCAGGAGATGGCGAAAACTCCAGTGTTTGGGCATCACTACAAACAAATTCCTCTGCTAGCTCCTGGGATTCTTCCGGCACATCTGAAAAAGGACCCGAAAAGAGCTCCTGGGAGGGGTCAATGGTGGGATGACTCTGTTGGCCAGGTGTGGAGGAAGGAGGGTCAGAGTGAGACTGTGTGGATGACTGGCTGGTGGACAACTGTGTGGAAGCGCTATCGGCTATCCATTGCACCACCTGTTCAACCTGCTCAGGCCTCAACAGCGGTGTAACCCGCCCCCTGCTTAACTGTCCCATAAAAGCAGGGATTCTGGATGAGCGGGATCCTGGCTGACCCTCACCAGCACGCATTGTATCCCCACTGGCTTCAACAAGGCCCCCAACAGCATTTCCGCGCCCCCGTTCTCGTCCACGTCCTATTCCGCAAGCCCCCCGCCGCATTTTGTTTTTTTTTTACAATATTTTGCCTTCACAGCCGTGAAATTAGTTTGCAAGAGAACGCACAGTACAGTTGCCAGTTAAGGCCTATATATTGTATTTTTCAAGGTACACAGCAGTGTACTAAGTGATCAGACGGTGTGTATGAACACCAGTTATGAGAAATTACTTTGCAAGAGAACGCACAGTACAGTTGCCAGTTATAAGGCCTATATATTGTATTTTTCAAGGTACACAGCCGTGTATTAAGTGATCAGACGGTGTGTATGAACAACAGTTATGAGAAATTACTTTGCAAGAGAACGCACAGTACAGTTGCCAGTTATAAGGCCTATATATTGTATTTTTCAAGGTACACAGCAGTGTACTAAGTGATCAGACGGTGTGTATGAACACCAGTTATGAGAAATTACTTTGCAAGAGAACGCACAGTACAGTTGCCAGTTATAAGGCCTATATATTGTATTTTTCAAGGTACACAGGCCTTTTATTAAGTGATCAGACGGTGTGTATGAACAACAGTTATGAGAAATTACTTTGCAAGAGAACGCACAGTACAGTTGCCAGTTATAAGGCCTATATATTGTATTTTTCAAGGTACACAGGCCTTTTATTAAGTGATCAGACGGTGTGTATGAACACCAGTTATGAGAAATTACTTTGCAAGAGAACGCACAGTACAGTTGCCAGTTATAAGGCCTATATATTGTATTTTTCAAGGTACACAGGCCTTTTATTAAGTGATCAGACGGTGTGTATGAACACCAGTTATGAGAAATTACTTTGCAAGAGAACGCACAGTACAGTTGCCAGTTATAAGGCCTATATATTGTATTTTTCAAGGTACACAGGCCTTTTATTAAGTGATCAGACGGTGTGTATGAACACCAGTTATGAGAAATTACTTTGCAAGAGAACGCACAGTACAGTTGCCAGTTATAAGGCCTATATATTGTATTTTTCAAGGTACACAGCAGTGTACTAAGTGATCAGACGGTGTGTATGAACAACAGTTATGAGAAATTACTTTGCAAGAGAACGCACAGTACAGTTGCCAGTTATAAGGCCTATATATTGTATTTTTCAAGGTACACAGCAGTGTACTAAGTGATCAGACGGTGTGTATGAACAACAGTTAGGAGAAATTACTTTGCAAGAGAACGCACAGTACAGTTGCCAGTTATAAGGCCTATATATTGTATTTTTCAAGGTACACAGGCCTTTTATTAAGTGATCAGACGGTGTGTATGAACACCAGTTATGAGAAATTACTTTGCAAGAGAACGCACAGTACAGTTGCCAGTTATAAGGCCTATATATTGTATTTTTCAAGGTACACAGGCCTTTTATTAAGTGATCAGACGGTGTGTATGAACACCAGTTATGAGAAATTACTTTGCAAGAGAACGCACAGTACAGTTGCCAGTTATAAGGCCTATATATTGTATTTTTCAAGGTACACAGGCCTTTTATTAAGTGATCAGACGGTGTGTATGAACACCAGTTATGAGAAATTACTTTGCAAGAGAACGCACAGTACAGTTGCCAGTTATAAGGCCTATATATTGTATTTTTCAAGGTACACAGGCCTTTTATTAAGTGATCAGACGGTGTGTATGAACACCAGTTATGAGAAATTACTTTGCAAGAGAACGCACAGTACAGTTGCCAGTTATAAGGCCTATATATTGTATTTTTCAAGGTACACAGGCCTTTTATTAAGTGATCAGACGGTGTGTATGAACACCAGTTATGAGAAATTACTTTGCAAGAGAACGCACAGTACAGTTGCCAGTTATAAGGCCTATATATTGTATTTTTCAAGGTACACAGGCCTTTTATTAAGTGATCAGACGGTGTGTATGAACACCAGTTATGAGAAATTACTTTGCAAGAGAACGCACAGTACAGTTGCCAGTTATAAGGCCTATATATTGTATTTTTCAAGGTACACAGCAGTGTACTAAGTGATCAGACGGTGTGTATGAACAACAGTTATGAGAAATTACTTTGCAAGAGAACGCACAGTACAGTTGCCAGTTATAAGGCCTATATATTGTATTTTTCAAGGTACACAGCAGTGTACTAAGTGATCAGACGGTGTGTATGAACAACAGTTAGGAGAAATTACTTTGCAAGAGAACGCACAGTACAGTTGCCAGTTATAAGGCCTATATATTGTATTTTTTAAGGTACACAGCAGTAGTGCCAAATATAGTATGGTATGTAGCAGAGCACCTAATACACCACTAATGCCTCTCTCTGTCCCTACTCCAGCAGCTATCCCTGAATACAGCAGCCGTTCTCTGTAAAGTCTATATTGTAGTAAGCTATCACTGAAGTCCACTGTAGTAGCCCTGATAAGGGCTTTTAATCACGCTACTGCCTGTCCAACAGCTAAAATCTGTCTCTCCCTTCTCCAGCCTCTGTCCCTGACTAAGTTCACGCAGCATATGCGTACGAGCAGGAAGAGCTGAGTTTTTAATATTCGAGGTCACATGGTTTTTCCAGCCAATGCATGTAGACGCTGTTTTCGCGCTGCCAGCGTGCTCAGCGTGCCTGTCATACCCCCCCTGCATGGTGATTGGTGGAAAAAGAGCGCCAGGGAAGGTGGGAGGGGAAACGAATTCTAAGTGCGCCATCGCCGTTATACTCGAAAGAAATCGAGCACGCCGAATATCGTAGTATTCGATCGAATACCAGCTCGATCGAACACTACTCGCTCATCTCTAATATTTAACCCAAAATGGTACCAATCAAACCGTCATCTTGTCCCACAAAAATGATACCCTACCTGAGACAATCGCCCGAAAAATTAGAAAAATATGGGTCTCAGAAAATGGCAACACAAAAAAAAAGATTTTATTCTGTTCGAAAATAAATCTAACGTGTAAAACTTTCCAAAAATAAAAATGCTAGGCATATTGGGTATTGCCACGTCCATAACAACCTGCTCTATACAAATATTACATCAGATGGCCCCCCAGGTGAATGCTGCAAAAATTTTTTAAAAAAAAACTATGCCATTTTTTCCCTCTTGCCTCACAAAAAGTGTAATAGCAGGCGATCAAAAAGGCGTATTTAACCCAAAATGGTACCAATCAAACCGCCATCTTGTACCACAAAAATGATACCCTACCTTAGACAATCACCCGAAAAATTTAAAAATTTGGCTCTCAGAAAATGGCAACACAAAAAAAAGATTTTATTCTGTTCAAAAATAAATCTAATGTGTAAAACTTTCCAAAAATAAAAATGTTAGGCATATTGGGTATTTCCACGTCTGTAACAACCTGCTCTATAAAAATATTACATGAGATGGCCCCCCAGGTGACTGCTGCAAAATTTTTTTTTTTTAAAAACTATGCCAAAATAGCCATTTTTTCCCTCTTGCCTCACAAAAAGTGTAATAGCAGGCGATCAAAAAGTCTTATGTACCCCAAAATGGTACCAATGAAAACATCATCTCATCCTGCAAAAAATGATTCCCCACATAAGACAATCACTCAAAAAAAAATAAAAATCAATGGCTCACGCAAACCCATCCATCAAAATCTGTTCTGCAAAATCCATATGGCGCTCGTTCTGTTCTGAGTCCTGCCATGTGCCCCCACAGCAGTTTACCACCACATATCGGGTGTTGCCTTATTCAGGAGAAAATGGGAAACAACTTATGAGGTGCTTTTCTCCTGTTACCCCTTGTCAAAATTACAAATTTGGGGCTAAAGCAACATTTTATTGGAAGAAATGAAACTTTTCATTTTCACAGCCAAGTGTTTCCAAATTCCGTAAAACGCTTAGGGGGTCAAAGTGGTCAGTACACCCCTTAATATATTCTTTGAAGGGTGTAGTTTCCAAAATGGGGTCACTTTTTGAGGGTTTCCACTGTTGGAGTACGTCAGGGTCTCTCAATTACAAAATGGTTCCTAAAAACCAATTTAGCAAAATCTGCCTCCAAAATTCAAATGGCGATCCTTTCCTTCTGACCACTGCCACAAACCCATAGAGACATTTACCACCACATTTGGGGTATTTCTGTAAACTGCAGAATCAGAGTAATGTATATTGAGGTTTAGTTTGCTGTTAACCCTTGCTGTATTGCAAGAAAAAAATTATTAGCATGAATAATCTACCAAAAAAGTGAAATTTTAAAATTTCACCCCCATTTTCCTTTAATTCTTGTGGAACACCTCAAGGGTTAACAAACTTTGTGACATCAGTTTTTTTATAATTTGAGGGGTGTAGTTTCTAAAATTGGGTCATTTATGGGTGGTTTCCATTACATATGCCCCTCAAAATCACTTTATATCTGAATTGGTGCTTAAAAAAATAGTTTTGGAAATTTTGTTGAAAATTTGAAAAATAGCTTCTAAACTTCTAAGCTTTCTAACGTCCGAAAAAAGTAAAATGACATTTATAAAATGATGCCAACATAAAGTAGAGATATGGGTAATGTAAAATAATAACTATTTTTGGAGGTATTACTATGTATTTTGAAAGTAGAAAAATTTAAATTTGGAAATTTGCAAATTTTTCAAAAAATTTGTTAAATTTGGTATTTTTTATAAATAAAAATGAAATATTTTGCCACAAATTTACTACTGTCATGAAGCACAATACGTGACGAGAAAACAATCTCAGAATGGCCTGGATAAGTAAAAGCATTCCAAAGTTATTACCACATGAAGTGACACATGTCAGATTAGCAAAAAATGGCCTGGGCAGGAAGGTGAAACCAGGCCCGGGGTTGAAGGGGTTAAGGAACATTTTGCTAACCATGTAACCTGATTTAAGTTTTGTTTATATATATTAGGGAAAAAAAATTACCAATCAAGATTATAAACAGCAGCCCAGATTCAATAGTTTGTCTACGCCTAGAACCTTTCTAAAAAGGGACACAAATTGGCACAATTTGGTGCAACAAGGTTTCTACATCTTTTTTTGTCTGGTCTAGAAAGGGGGTGTGGCTTGATAGGAAGGAGTGGAAATGGGCATGGCCTAAGAGGCAACATTTTGTGCCCAACAATTCTGTGTACAATTTGATCTCAAAGTAAGCCAATAGTTGGTATCAAATTAGCCTTGCACCAAATTTATCATGCAGCCTTGGCCCCATTGATCAATCTGGTGTGGGTCTAGACATACTGTGTAAGTTTATGCCATCTAGATGTTTAGTAAATCTGTTCCAATGATTCGTAGAATCTGAAGTTAAAGAACAGAGGTAACGGTGTTGGTTTATCAAAGAAACAAAAATACCATTAGTCAAGGTAATCATATGCTTCAGTCTGGAATCTCCAAACTGTTGCTCTTTATTTCTTCTGGTGAACCAAAGCAAGTGTTTGGGGAAAACATAGACTCTTTGGGACTTCAGACTTTTATAGTTTTTGACAATTTAATTGTCCATCCACGGCACATTATATTAATATTGTGGCTCTACCCATATACACTTCTTAAGGAAGCCTACAAAAAAAAGCCTAAACTTGGTTTCAAGCTCCTACATCCCGTGAACACTTCACACTTCCATTCTGTACCTATTTTGGTCAATGAGAATATTGTTTCTTGGGAATTAGCCGATATGTTAGGCAGTTGATAATGCTAATTGCTAAAATATACTTTAGAATTGATCTTGTGTAATGATAATATAATCTAAGGTGATGTAACATAGGTGATAAGTAGCTGACTGATAGGAGTATGAATGCTGGACTATCTCAGGTAGTCCCAGAGAGATGAACAGAATGACAGTGAGCATGCGTGACTATCGCTATATTCACTCGAGGGACTCAGGGATTTCCCCATCATTGTGATCATGAGGTCACAGCAGTTGAACTCTACTGAATATAAATATATCTGTTATCCTGTGGATAGGTAATAAGTTGTTATAGTGGGACTATCCACAATCCATAACTTTTTAGGCTTTTTGCTGGATTAACGTGGATGAAGATGTCTGTTGTGACATTTATGGTCTTGTAAAATGGTGTTGATGATGCACTGCATCTCCAACTATAATTATTAGTACATCACTTCATCACAATAAAAAGTACATTTAGTGTATGATGATTCGTTATATAGTTATCACAACCAAAGCTGTATAAAAAAAACAAACAATAATCAAAGAATAGAGACGATTCAAAATTCAATTTGGGTTTCATTTGGCCAGATCGATTCTACCCATATTGAAAGTACTCTTATTGACATGAAATCTTATGTATGGCATTCTAGGAGTCATATTTGTCATATTAGTCATATTTTACTGTAGTCTATCTCTTTTTAATTTTTTTTAAAGAATTTGTTTTTCTCTTTACAAAATTGGGATTCAGACCCAACTAAAATTTTTACAAAATTTGGGTTGAACTCGATTAGCTTAGAATCAATTTTCAGATCTCTAGTAAAGAACATTTATTGCAGTTATAGTTATCCAACAATAACAATATGTTAGATTCAATGTTACTCTACGAGGTCCTATAGCACCCACAATAAGACAAACACTTCTACAGTAAGTGAATGCATATATTTTGGGGTCCCTTTGCAGAGAGACACATTTTGTAAATACACTCTCAGGAACCTAGTAATTTTGCAGATCTGCAATAAAACATTTCTATGTGTGAACCTTGGCTGTCAGACGAGTAGAGACCTTTACTTATTGCTTTACCACATTTCATTTATAGATCAGCACATAAGCTCTTAATCTTCCAAGCATTTCCAATTGCTATTTCATTAAAGTTAATAGGTGGACCTCAAAATGTCACCAGATGGCGAAAAACTCTTGAGAATGTCTAGAACTTTTTCTAATGATGAGATTTCACCAAGGTACAAAACAATTAGATTACAGTAAACTCATTTACATAAAGAAATACAGTGTTCTTTTCCACATTGAAAGATTTATGGCCTTTATGTCTCCATAAAACGAGGCATATTCTTGTTTGTGACATAAGGTTACAGCTTACAAAATGCAAAATTAGAAGATGGATGCAGAATCAACTCTCATAAGTTATAATAAATTATCAAGTCCACAATATCCTCCCAAAGTAAGGTGCAGAGGTCTGGGAAATAGATACATGTAAGCTGCATATAAGGTAAGTCAATTAGAAGTTATCTATTTTTTTCCCAAAACAATTAAGGCAAGACGAGAAAATATTTCACCAAATACAAAAGATATTTAGAGCATAAATTGAATTCATGTACATGAACTATTATGTACAATTATTTAAGCTATAGCTTCTAGTAGCCAGCAAAAAATATAATGATTAATGGGGTTGTCCGATTTTTACTGTTGACCTATGTCTGATGTTTAAAGAGAAGGCAGCTCGTGCAAGAGCTGCCTTCTGTGCTCTGTTTATCTGCTCACCAAATCAATTGCAGTGGTGATCAGGTGTAAATACAAGTATGGTGTCCTCATTCACTTCTATGGGACGGCTCTGTCTGATCAAGTGAATACTGCAGAGCAGTCCCATAGAAGTTAACGGGGACGCCATACTTGTACCTTCTCACCACTATAATTTCTTTGATGAGCAGGTAAACAGAGCAGAGAAGGCAGTGTTCATATGATTCTCTTCAAACAGCTGATCGGTGGGGGTGCCGGGGGTCAGACTCCACCTAATCTGATATTGATGACCTATCCTGAGGATAGGTCATCAGTAGTAAAAAGCGGACATCCCCTTTAATATAAATTGTACTATATTCAGGTCTTTCCATTTCTCATACGTAGAGGGGGGTTTATCAATATCAGTGCTCTGGAATTCTGGCTTCAAAAAGTCATAAAGTAGGGTTTTGCATCATGCAACATTAGATACATTTGGCACAAATTAGAGCAGTGCAGACTCCTGCAAAACTGACTTTAATTATTCCCCTCATGATGAATCTCCCCGAGAATGCATTGTGACCATTTGCAACCACTGAATCAATATCAACCAATTAACGGTCACCTTCTATTCATATGTGGTAGGCAGTCAAGGTCCTTAAATTTGCGAAATGTGTATGCATGGTGAGGGTTGGGCAGCTGAACATCAGGATTTCAGCAGTCAGACACTGCTAGGGCCCTGGAGAGAAGTCAGAAGTAAGTCACCCAATGGTCTTTTTTGACCATTAGGCAACAGGCAAAAATAAAATGTAAAGAAGAAAAATAAAATAAATACATGAGATAGCCCCACCCATCACTGTGATAACCCTAGCCTTGACCCACTTACTCTATAATAAGCATACAATATATCAAAATTAAAGCGTAACCGTCACATTTTTTTATTTGCTAGTTTATTAGAGCTAGGCATGTATACCTGAGTTAGGGCTCGTTCACATCACCGTTAGGGCTTCCGTTCAGTCTTTCCGTTATAACATCGTTATAACGGAAAGAAACGGAATCCCTAGGACGGACATCAAAACAGACACCTTTAAGAGGCATTCCGTTTTGATCCGTCATAATAGAAGCCTATGGCCCTGCATAACGGATCCGTCTGGATGCCGTTATGCTGGACGGAAAACAAAGTCCTGTAATGGCATAGCATTATTACAACCAACCCTCCGAAACTACCGAAAATACCTGTAATCCACTTTATGTGGAAACAAGTCTGGAGAAAAACGAAAATCAGAGGAGGTCAATCCAAACGCGGGACTATTGGACTGTGCGAATCTGCGGAACACCCCTGTGTCCCATGTGCTGCCGATTCACGGTATCTATAGATGAATCCGTGAGGACACGGATAAAGAGAGGGGGAGACGCTGATACACTCATTGTTCCCCAATACTAAACGATATCCTGCTTTTGAGTGGTGAGGATACGGCCAGCAGAAGATACACCAGTCCGCATATCGCGTCGCTGCATGTACTCTACAACTCCACGTCTATTATTTGTCCAGCACCTGCATATATCTCAATATAAACAGCGAAGGTCCAAACAACAGGAGGTGTATTTAGTCTGGATATCTCATTCATCTATACGCTGAGTTGCTGAAAAAGACCGTCATAGGAATACAGATAAGTGCAAACTATCTATATCATCAAATTGGATGTGTATATAGCGACACAAGTAACGGTTGAATAGTGAAGTAGTATCAACACGTGGGACGCCACGAATGATACACAATCTTGTGCCTATGACCAGCAACAATTATTGACACCACTACCCATTTTAACTATTTAACGGTACTATCTATGCATGCATTTATGCTGTGGTAATATACCTAGATATATCGCTACAATTTTAACTTGCTCAGTTATTTTGTGTTTATCTATTTTCCTTGATTTACACATATCGCTATATTTAGTTGGACTAACATTGGTTCAAGCTAATTTTACAATATTATTTGCCTCATCTTTTTTTGAATGATTTGGTACTATATTAATTTATATGTTTTTATTCTTTTATTTTGATGTATACTTTTTTAAGGGTGGTTATTGTAGAATGTCTATTTTCAAGTAAATAAATATATATATTTTTCCAGATATAGAGTGCCCGTCATCTTTCCTTTCTATTTTACACGTTATAGTTATTGGTGGGGTGTACCAATATTGACGGAGCACCTTTTCATAGAGATTGGAAGAAGAGAGCCAACATTTCCTTTTTGTTATAAAACTACAGAATTATCTAAAAAAATTAACTAGAAAAATCATCCAGGAAAATTAAGTCTAAAATTCTACAAATAGTAATAATTACCACTGAGAGTTTATCAAAGGCTGTACACCAGTTTTTGACAAACAAAGGTCAAAATTTTGTGCAAAACTTAAAGGGGTTTATTGGAAAGGGGGTGGCATAACATATTTATTATAAAAAATGCCAGAAACGAACCTCAATAGCTTTTCTGGAACACAATGCCACAGGTATGCTTCTGACTGTGTTTAGTGCATATTACTCTAGTATACTTCTTTTTAAGACTGGTATAAGAAACAGAAGTCATTATGAATCTTCCCATATGTATTTTTAAAGAAATATTCACAAAACAAATGCAGAAATCATGTAAACGGCCGAATAAATAAAAATGTTATAGGGGCAATTTATCATACCGCCCATGCCAGTTTTCTGGCCTAAAAAAGTTGCAAACCTTGGAAGCAGCATTTCTACAAGTTTTTCTCATGTAAAAGAAAATAAAATCTACTCTAGATTTCGTTGCTAGGCTAAAACATTTGGGGCCTGGGCCCCTGATGTTTCCTCCCAGGCCCCGAATGTCCTGCTTGCCAGCTAGATACAATTGTATTGCCGTCCTGAGGACGGCAATACAATCGAGTCTAAAGCACTGCAAGAGATGAAGGACCTGTGGTGACATCACAGGTCATGTGACCGGTGCAGTAGCTGAGTAGGACCTGCGATGATGTCACTGGTCACATGTCATCATGTGACCAGTGCAGGAGCAGCTCCACAGTGAAGAGAACTGGAGGGGAAGAAGCTCTGCTGAGGTCTTCTATAAGGAGAGGTAAGTGAAGGGAGAGGCAGAGTAATGCTGTGAGTTGTAGTTATTTAACTGGGACTGTATGTTAGGGCTGAAGAGAGGGATGTTACATGGGACTGAATGTTCAGGGGGTGATGCTATTTACATGGGACTGTGTTGGAGGGGCTGAAAGGAGGGAGTTATGTTATTTACATGGGACTGTATGTTGGAGGGGTTGAAGGGAGGGGAGTGATGTTATTTACATGGGACTCTACGGCGGAGGCAGGGAAAATAATTTTATTTACATGGGACTGTATGGTGGAGGGGCTGAGGAATCATTGCTGAGGGCACTAAGGGGAGGAATATAACTACAGGGGGCATTATAACAGAAGGAGGCAGTATAAAAACTGGGGGCACTTCAGGGCGAGCATTATAACAGAAGGGGGCGATATAAATACTGGGGCACTGTAGGGGTATTATAAATCCAGGGGAGATTAAGCATTCTTATTACTACTGGGGGCTCTATAGGAGGGACTTATAGATCCACCTTATTTCTCCTAAGAGCACTATGGGGGCCTCATTACTACTGAGGAGTCTGTAGAGCGTTATCACTGTTGGAGGCAGTATTACTAATGAGGGCATTCTAGAAGGGAATTACCATTGGTGGGACTATGAGGAGCACTATTACTATTAGTGGCACTATTATTTCTTCAGGATAGTATTTGGGGGTATTGGGGGGCACAGCGAGCAGCAGGATAACACTGTGGGTACTCCAGGTTGGGAGATGATGAAATGTAAGGAATCTAAGATGTCTGTTTGCCACACTTTGCAGAGACGAGGCGGCTGAGAGAAGTTGTCCGGACCGAAATGGAGAAGATGATGACAGAGAAGATCTACATCAGAGGAGACGTCACCTGGAGGCCCTGGATGTGAAAGGTAAGTGCTACTGCGGAAGGGGGGGGGGCAGGTGGTCGACTTAGAGAATTGGGCCATATGCATTGGGGTTTGGGACCAGGATCTTTTGAGACCCTAGCAACGTCCCTGGGCACAGGGAGTTCTGGAAGAGGCACCTAATTTATGACAAGGTGTATGCCTCATTATATTAGATACATCCTCCATAGATGCCAGTCTATGATACATTCCCCCCATAGCCCCTAAAAATGTACTACAAATTTACTGGCTCTGAAGAACCAAAATAACCTGGACCTTAACCAGTTAATACCAATTACTGATTTTTTGCAAAAATTCTGCCATGAAGGCTTGATTCGTGCAGACTCTGATGTTGAGATTTGTCTGATGCTTGAACTCATTGAGGAATATATATATATATATATATATATATATATATATATATATATATATGACAATCTGCTGTAATGTAAACTGCGTGAATATTTACCAAATTATATTTTCATTTTATCTATGTAATCTTTTGCAACTGTGTCATGTGTTATGAATGTGTAGAATTAAATTGCATGGATATCATACATTGTGTCTATTACAGATAAATCTGGTAGATTGCAGAAAAAAGAATGGACTGTAATATTAAAATCAACCACTAGAGGGCCAGTAGGATCTATGCTTTTTACTTAATTTTCTCAGCTGTGGGAGGAAAAAAAAGAAAAATCAATGCAGCAATTTGCTAATGCAATTTATAAATCATTATATAACTTTATTATAATAAAACTTTTCTATAATAAAGTAAAATTTATGATTTTTGGCAGGAATTTACGAGTATGCATATAGATTCCACATAACTACAGGTGCATGTACAATATTGGGTGTTACACTTGCTGACCCAATTATACTGTGCCTTAAGTGTCTCATGGGTGCTAGTAATCCCTAGGTGTTATATAGTCTCTCTAAAAATAAATTAACCATTCTGTTAAGGCCGGTTTACATGACCCCATGGAGTAGACAATTGACGACTTGACAGTGGAGGTTAAAGTTGTATTTACATGCAGTGATCACCTCCACTGTGTAGGGACGAGAAATTGCTAAAGGCATCACTCATCCTCATAGAGAGTCATTATTTCTATACAGTATAGTGCTGTTTAGACACTATGATCTGCTGGCCAGAAAAAATGATTGAGGTGTCTGTGTGAAAGATGGTTTCACCTGAAGAACGAGTGTTTTGCTCATACATAGGATAATCAGAGGCACCTTTACACAAGCAGATTAAAATGAACGTTTGTATGAATGTTCGTGCCCAATAATCTGCCTGACAATCGGACAGTGTAAAGGCGCCTTTACCTGCATCTGTCCACTCCCAATGTAACCGAAGCTGATATAATGTGCCCCCATCAGACCTCACATCAGCCTACTGTGCCCCCATCAGACCTCAGATGCGCGTATTGTGCCCCCATCAGACCTCAGATCAGCGTATTGTGCCCCCATCAGACCTCTCTTCCCTGCACGCAGTGTCAGGTCATAGTGTCCGCCGGCCAGGAAAGAGAGTGGAGCGCTGGACCGGAGGGCAGCCACAGTGCAGGACAGGTAAGAAAGGTTTTTTATTTTAATCTTATGTGTCTGGGTGGGCTGATCTGAGGTCTGATGGGGGTCCCTACATACAAGTGAGCGCTTCCATAATGGAAGCGCTCACTTGTATTCGCCTGATAGTGTTAAGGTCATCCTTGCTGGGCCCTCCTGAGTCACTGGGCCCGGAGCCATCACCCCCCCTGCACCGCCGGTAGCTACGCCTCTGGTTCTAAGACAAGATGCTCCAGAATTATGTGATGCAGAATGCAAGTCATGAGAGGATCAGGAGAGCTGACAGGTTCTCTTTAAAGCATTTGCTTTATCAGCTATTTATTTATTTATTTATTTATTTTTTTGGGGGGGAGGGGGGGTTGTTTTTTCATTTTCAAAGTATTTTATTGTTTTTATAAACAAAGGAATACCATAACAGACAAAAGTTCAGGTACATCAAGGAATAGCTATGATGCTCATTGGATAATACAATGACCGTCACTGCAGGCAATAGAACACACAAGCAACTTACACATATTGTCAGCCATGGAGTGGGGAACAGAAGGGGAAGGGAAAGCAAACCTAAGTAAGCACCATACAGATGCTCTTTAGGTATAATATCATTCCTATTGGTAGATGTAGTAATAGGAAGGCTAGCAGACAGAATACAGTCACACAATGTGGGATCCAGATAGCCTATGAGGCTGTTCACATCCGCATACAGGACTGAGGTTAACAAATAAGAAAGAGTCATATCAAATCTCATCTGTCTGGGAATCTAACCCTGGGAGACGCATTGTAAGTGCATCTCCAATTCACCACCAAAGAGGAATGACATGTAAAGCAAAAGGAAATAAGAAATAAACAGAACATGAATATAAAAAAACAACTCAGGAACTAAATCCGTATATAGCCATGCCATCCTGAGATGAGTTAACAAGTTCTGGGTGATACCGTGCCGTTATGAGATGAAGTATCAAAGCCCGGGTGGGCGCCGCCTGCTCCATAGACCCAACACACACCTGACCAATATGTATAAATGATACATCAATTTGAGTACCATCTACTGTTCAGCCATAGGGACCAGGAGTTATGGAATTTAGATCCAGTTGGTTGTTGCGAGGATAGCATCCTCTCATACAAACATGTAGTGTTCATTAGGGAGACTATCTCTGAAACGCTGGGGGCCAGCGGGGATTTCCAATGTCGCGTGATAACCAATTTGGTAGACATAAAGACGTGCAATAAGGTAGATCTGTAGGTAGGTGCTATTGTATCAATACCAATAAACAAAAGTGCTAGTTCTGGAGACATCGGTATGTGTTATTTTGTTATGACCCTGATCATCTGAAAAAAAGAGCGCCAAAGCGGGAGGATAGTGGGGCAGGGCCACAGCACATGTAACAGAGAGCCTCTACAGCCACAATGCCTCCAGCAATCTGGGGAGGTACCTGGGAACATGATATGGAGTCTGGTGGGTGTATAATACCACCGTAGGCAGGTCTTAAAAACTGTTTCCTGGTGTGTAACACAGCGGAAGGTTCTCATCACTGCTTTGAATACTGATTGCCATTGTACACTAGAGAAGGTTCTCTGGAGATCTAGTTCCCATTTGACCAGGGGGGAAGGCTTGATCCATCTCGATCCCTGCTGTAGCATACCATAGAACAATGAGATTCCCCCTCGCTTCGGAACCCTGTTATGCAGGTATTTAAGGATTATCTCAGGAATATGCTTTGGGGAACTACTATGTTTTCCAAGAAGTGATCTTATCTGTAGAAATTTGAAGAAATCCTTGTTGAGAACAGCGTAGGTTCTGTGGATATGAGAGAAGGACAAAACTTTATCTGAATCTAACATATCTTGAGCTGTATTTAAGCCCTGAGATGACCAGGTGCGGACATCTAAGTCAGGGATCAGGTCCATGAGGCAGGACATAGTTAAACATACAGGAGGAATATTCCTTTTATCAGTAGACTTGCTCAGGAAAAAATCCCATGCCTTAAGCGAGGACTGTATGCCCACATAAGGCGAGGCTCGTAAATCCCCACCCAAGGTCAGGTCCACCAGCGGAGAGCGAAGAGTGGAAACACCAAGTACTGTTCTTTCCATGTGTACCCATTGTTTGTCTGGGCAGTCATGCCACCAGTGCACCAGCTGGTCCAGTACACTGGCTAAATAGTAATATTTCAGATCTGGGACTCCCAGGCCCCCCTTGCTTTTATGCGCTGTCAGAAGTGTGTGTCTTAGCTGGGGGCGTTTATATTCCCAGATAAATGCCAGCATCTGCTGTCGTGCCTTCACAAAGGTTTCCTGTATGTAAATAGGCATAGTCCTAAAATAATATAATAGCTTGGGCAGCAATAGCATTTTATACGCAGCCACCCGTCCAAACCAAGATATCAAGAACGATTTAAGACCAGTCATATCCTGTTGGATGGCATCTAAGAGCGGAGGAAAGTTGATTTGGTACATTTTTGATGTGGGGTAGGTTAGCTTGATTCCTAAGTATGATATGTGCTCCACTTGCCAGTCCAGAGAGAATTGACTTTGAAGACAAGATAAATCCCCAAGAGGGATATGAACTGGTAGACATTGTGATTTATCAACGTTCAATTTATAGTAGGATACTTGTCCAAACTGATCCAGTAAGTCAAATATTCTTGGGAGGGAGGAGGCAGGATTAGTGCACGTAATAATGATGTCATCTGCAAAAAGTGCCAGTTTGTGCGTTCTTGTACCCACTGTAATGCCCGAGATGTCCGGGTCCCGACGGATTAACTCTGCCAGCGGTTCAATAGATAGTATAAAAAATAGAGGGGAGAGGGGACATCCTTGCCTAGTACCATTAGTGAGGGGGAAAGCAGTGGAAGTGGTACCATTTGTGAATACTTTGGCACAGGGGTTGGAATATAGAGACAAAATGGCCGAATATATCGGACCAGTGAATCCAAGTACCAAGAAAGCATAGGGCCAGTTGATACGGTCGAACGCCTTCTTGGCATCTAGGGTCAGGAATAGAGATGGGGAATGGGACATTTCTACCTTTTGTATGAGAGTAAGGAGTTTCCTAGTGTTGTCTGGGGCCTGCCTCCCCACCACAAATCCCGTCTGATCAATTGAAACTAAGGTGGGGACAATATTCAATAGCCTGTTCGCAAGTATCTTAGCATATATCTTGACATCACAATTCAAGAGAGAGATCGGGCGGTAGCTAGCAGTGCATAAAGGTGACTTGCCCGGTTTGGGAATGGTAACTATTAGTGCTTCTAACATCTCTGGGGGGAAGGAACCTGTAGTCATAGCTGTGGAATAAACCGGTAGGAGCTGTTTAATAAGTATGGGTGCAAATTTTTATAATATAAAGAGGAAAATCCGTCGGGACCCGGGGCCTTGTTATGAGGCAAGGAACGAATCACTGCTTCCACTTCTTGCGGAGATATTGGTTGGTTAAGAGAGTTGAGGTGGTCCAACGACAGATGAGGAAGATGTATGCTATCTAGAAATATGTTTATATCTGCTTGCAAAGGTTGTGGAGTGGTGGCGTTGTCTCTAAGGTTATATAATCCCTAATAGTAGTCTCTAAAGGCGTTAGCAATGTCTTTTGGAGCAGTCATAGGTTGTCTAGTAGTGGGATGTTGTAGGCAGAAAATCTTGGATTTTAAACTCAGGGATTTAAGCCGTTTTGCAAGGATTGCACCAGACTTGTTGTCTTGCGCATAGTATTGCAGTTTGAGATGTCTAAGGGACCTCTCGTAGATATATATAAGAAGACTTCTAAGGTGCAGCCTAGCCCTTGAGAGTTCTGCAAGATGTGCATCAGAGACAGCTTGCTTATTCAGAGTTTCTAATCGGTGAATGGTCTGGGTGGTAGCCTGTATGTCTTTATCCTTCTGTTTCTTCCAAATGCTACTCTGTTTGATCAGGACTCCCCTCATAAAAGCTTTATGGCAATTCCAAAGGGTGTAAGGTTGAATATCTGGGGTATCATTTATGTGAAAGAACTCTCGTAAGGAGGACTCTACCTCTCCACTGATGGACCACATGGACAGGAGATAAGTATTCAGTCTCCAAATATAATCAGAAGTAGATGGGGGGCCCTCATCAATAGATAGCGTTACAGGGGCGTGATCCGACCACTGAATAGTGCCAATGCTAACATCCAGAACGTGCTCTATCAGGGATCTGCTTATCCAGAACATATCTATACGGGAATAGGTCTTATGAACCGCAGAGTAGTAGGTGAAGTCCTTTTCATGAACATGGAGGAGACGCCACACATCATAAAAGTCATGAGCCCAAGCAAGCTTTGCCACACTCGGTCTATGTTTCAAGGGGCCTGCTGTTGTGTCCAAAGAGGGGTTGCAAACAGCGTTGAAATCCCCGCACAAAATGACTTTACCTTTCTGTAGGTTATTTAGTTTGGTCAGAAAATGCAGCAAAAAGCGAGCACTATGAGAATTAGGGGCATAAATATTTGCGATCATGTATTCAATGTTGTTAATCAAACTGTGGATAATGATATATCTACTTTGAGGGTCGATCCACGTCTGTTGGACCTGCACCACAATGGTGGATCTGAAGGCTATAAGCACCCCCCTCTTCTTTTTTGAGAAGGTAGAATGGACAATCAAGGGATAATCTCTATGGCGAAGCTTGGGCGGATTCACAGCCGATATGTGAGTCTCCTGGATGCACAATATATCACAGTTTTGATCTCTCGCTTCCCTCCACATTGCAGTTCTCTTATATGGACTATTTAAGCCCCTCACATTTAGGGACAAGAATTTAATCACCATTGTCAAGAGCAAGGCTGATATGAGGAGTAGTGTATGTCATTACATGGTGTGTGTAAAGGTGTTGAATAAGTACCTCATACAACACAGATACAGCAATAAGCAGGCGGCACCCACCCAGATTGGCAACGGCAGTTCTTGCATTAATATCACTTTGTACAGTTCCTAAAAAAAGAAAAACATTAGACCAAACAATCAAGCATCTGAGCAGCAGCCAGACCATGGTAAACACTCAGGATCCGGTTACTGGTCTTAACGGGGCTTACAGTCAAAACGGTGAAATAAACTGAAGCAATCAAACATGAGAACCCCCGGCTCCCTCCCATAAGTAGATAGAGGAAGAAGTGTGTAGTGAAAATGAAAATCAGAGGGTGAAAATAGTGGATAGAAAGTTGGAAAGGAGAATCAGAGCCAGATGGCAAAAAGTGGAGGAAGAAGGACAAAAAACTCTAGACTAAATGGAGAGCTGAGGTAGGCTATAGAGACCAATTATATACTCAATCTGAGGCTCCACAGTAGGGTCTCACATAATGGCCTAGATGGGCCGGCTAAGATACCACTCGTCCTGAAAGTCAGGGTCTGGAAACTCTATGCCACTCAGAGTCCATTCTTGAAGGTGTAGTTTCCTTCGGGGGTGAGAGATCCTCTTCTGTCAGGATATGCCACTTGGAGCTTCTACTGATGAAACCGCATGGAAGGTGCCCTTTCTATTGATGAGAACCTTCGTGGGGAAACCCCACCTGTATGGTATGGAGTGTTGTCTTAGTATAGCGGTGAGTGGCGCAAGGCGTTTTTGTGCCTGCAGCGTAGCAGCGGAGAGATCGGTTAATAGCTTTAACTGTTCGTATGGTTCAGCCAGTGGTTGTTGTTTACGCGCCACTTCCATCAATTTCTCTTTGATATGGTAGAATGTATATCTTGCCAACACATCTCTCGGGATATCATCAGGGAGATTTATGGGCTTTGGAACCCTGTGGGCTCTGTCAATACTGAGCTCATAGTCCGCAGCGCCTTAGTCAATTGTTGCAGATATTGTCTCAGGCCGGATCCTGGGATAGACTCTGGGATATTGCAGAATTTAATGTTGTTCCTCCGACTCCTATCTTCATATTCCACCAATTTAGCTTGAAGGGATTCCACTCTATCATCGAGGAGGTTATGAGAGTCAACCAATTCGTTGTGCGCCTCCGCAAAGGACGCCATTTTGTTTTCCGTGTGGGAGACACAGTCCCCCAAATCAGTGATAGCCAAAGGGGCGACAGTAGCTTAGCAAAGTCTTTATGCAGTGAAGAACGTAATGTCACCAACATCTCCTTCAGCAGATTTTCAGATGCTGCTTTATCTGATGTCTGAAATTTAGCAAACGTATCTGTGTCATCCAGAGACTTAATAAAAGAAGCAGGCGTACCTTCTGTGTCTCTGCTGTGCCATCTCTGACGCTGTTTCTGGGGGCTGTTGTCAGCAGAGTCAGAGCCCAGTGGTGTGGAAGTATGGCCTCTGCTTAATGGTGGGTTCTCGGTGTGGCCTGGGTCTTGTGACGCAGCCTGCTCTCGGGTTGTAGCGCCGTCCCGTTCAGCTCCTGAGGAGGTAGGTGAATCCCATTCGCCATTCAGGGAGAACTGCTGTATCTGTTTGGGAGGCCGCTCTACCTCACCTGCAACCAATGGAGTCGCAAGTGGAGACCCGGCTCGCGCTCCTTTTGAGACGCGTGGCCTGTCTCCGGCGCCATCTTTGTCCACCTCCTCCCCGAAAAAAAAGTGCTCCAACGGCATGGAGCCTTTCTGTTTGGGCGCCTTTCTTCTCCCCGTGTGTTTAGTTGCCATAATTGGCTCTGCAGATGAGATAAGCACTGCTATGTTAGTCGCTGGAAGGGAGAGGGAAGCCATGGGTCTCGGAGCTCCTTCACTAGGCGGCCATTCCTCGTGCCGGCCAAGCCACGCCCCTGTGGAAGCCTGTCTCAGAGTGGCTTTCCTCTCTGACTCATAAGGGAGCCCAAAATGGGTGAAACCCTTGTATGACGTTCATATGACATAATAGAACATATGGTCAGAGGTTGTCTTCATTAGACAACCCCTTTAATAACTACACATTATCAGAAAATGTTAAAATTTCAACATCTTTTCGGCAATATGAGAGTCATAAAATAGAAATTACCATGATGTATATTGGATATACTAGTTGTGGATAAACAATTGCTTTATCATAAGGCCCCTTTCACACGAGCGTGACGGATTAAGTCAGGATGCGTTCAGGGTGTGTTCAGGAAAACTTGCACCAATTTTCAAGCAAGTTCAGTCAGTTTTGTCTGCAATTGCGTTCAGTTGTTCAGTTTTTTCTGCGTGGGTGCAATGCGTTTTGATGCGTTTTTAACGCGCGTGATAAAAAACTGAAGGTTTACAAACAACATCTCTTAGCAACCATCGGTGAAAAATGCATTGTATCCGCACCTGCTTCAGGATTCAATGTGTTTTTCACTGTAGCCCCATTCACTTCTATGGAGCCAGAGCTGCGTGAAAAACGCAGAATATAGAACATGCTGCATTTTTCACGCAACGCAGAACTGATGCGTGAAACAAAAATGTGCACAGACCCATTGAAATGAATGGGTCAGGATTCAGTGCGGGTGCTATGCGTTCACATTACACATTGCACCCGCGCGGAAAACTCGCTCATGTGAAAGAGGCCTAAAGGTCAGAGAGTAGGTCTGTGGCCAGCTTGAGGGAGATATATACACATATAGCTATATGGTGTACAGTTTTTTCACAGGCTACCATGAAAAATCCAGACAAAAACACACATGGCTCGGATGTTGGAGTTAACAGCCCATTCAGTGCAGTTGTCCAGTAGTCTGTGGATTAAAAAATTCACAGGACAGGCCATATGCCCAAATGCATTTTACAGGCACATGGTAAGCTATAGTTATTATGCACATCCCTGTGCTGTCATTATTCAGAACTGCTGTTAGATGCTAAACCCTGGCTACATCAACCTGACAGCAGCAAACAGATATAAGCAGCTATAGATGCTGCATTTTTAATGAACGTTCTCTAGCATAATAATAAGCTGAGATTTGTAATGAACTGCATAATTATTACAGAAGAGAAAACTGATCTACAGGAGAGATCACTGAATGCAGGAAAGTTGCTGGAGATCATGTTACAGAAGATTGTTAGCGTTACATTGATTGCCTATATACTATAATTAAATAAAAATGTCAATTGCCTACAACTGTCAAAACATTTTCTGCTGGCATATTGGTTATTCAGGCTTGCAAATGAATATTTAGTACCTCAGACATTCTGCAAATAATGTGATACTTAAATATGTAGCTGTGGATGACCCTGTCCTTACCCATGCAAGAGGTTGCCCCATGTGGACAACTCCTATCTATTAGCTGTATTAGGGCATACACAAGTCACAAAGGAGGTTACCATATGTAATTAGACAGGAGAGCTGCTTCATGCTGACATGGGATCATCTATTCATTCTAGTGAGTGCCACATAATACAACATTTCAAATGCGTCAGAAAAAACACCATGAAAGATCAGCTGATGTTTTGGGGCTACATCAACAAAAATAAAATAACCTTCTCTTACAGTGTGCAAGCTCAACCACCACTGGATTGCAGGGTGGTCATAACCATGGAAACGAGCAGTGTATAATGTGATGACAAAATGAATCCAGCCAGCAAAGGAGGCAATATGGGCAATCACAATATATTAGTAAGTGCCTTGTATTAACTTCCTCTACATGATAAATGCAATTTGCTGAAGGGAGACAACCCCTTTAAGGCCCTCTTACAAGTACAAGTGCCAAGGATTGGGGCAGTAATCTGTGACAAACATTTGTACACACTATCCTTCCTGATAATTGCCCAGTTTAAATGTACTGATGATCACTCATAAACTCTTAGTTATTAGGCGATCACATCTTTTATGCAGCACATAAAATGACTGCTGGTAGCACTTCTTCCAGTATGAACAGGGACATGGGGCAAACAATGGATCTGTAGAGGGACAAGTTTTCACAGTAGCGATCATTCCTTATACAGAGGGGATGAGTGCCTTCACCTTTGCTCACGATCTTCAAATTATTAGGAACATTCACTTTGTTGCTGATTATTGCATAGTCATTAATCAATAAAGAGGCCTTTACATTGTTAACCCTGACTGAAAAGAGTTTGTAGGGACATCAGCTATTGATAAAGGGGAATGATAACGTCCAGTGTCCAAGTTATGTAGGCACCAACAGAGGAAGTGCACGATGCAGAGATTTAAGAAAAGATGTTGTAGAGTATTTCATAGGAAATACATGTACTTATAAAGATATTTCTGTACTTTATTACAATAAGATTGACATGATACTGGAGTTCAATACTGAAATCTAGAGGATCTCTGTTTCAGTAAAGGAGAAAAGCTACAGTCATGTGTGCAGCTGAGGTACAGTACATATATCTTTAAGATTATGTATTCCTCTTAATTAGACTCAACAGATCCAAGGTCCATACATTAATATTGTGTTCGACTAGTATACAAAAGTCTGCTAATGCATATAAACAATATAAATGTATTTGGAACTTTCTACATCTAACCTGAAACATTTCATCTGGAATGTGGTGGTCCAATTATGAAGCTATCCTGTCAAAAATGTAGTATGCGTACAAAATGTGTCAGCACTGCAAGATGATTCTTCTTGGAGTTGAAAACATACATGAGAAGCCAGAAGTGAATACAAGATGCAGAATTCCTTATATCAAAGCTAATAAAAAGGCATAAACAGTAAAAAAAAAAAACACAATGTAAATATATGTAAAGAATATTCTGTCACATGTTCAGGAGTCCTGCCTACTTGTACCCTCAGCAGCCTTCTCTTTATATAAATTATGCACAGCCCCCTTTTTCCTTTTTGGTTACCGTATTTTTCTCCCCATAAGATGCATCTTTTCCCCCAAAAAAAGGTCTTATGGGGTCAATGCCAATGAGTGTTTCCATTAAGGAGGCACTCATTAGCACCGGAGGACAAGGAAGCTGTGAAGACTCTGTAGTCACCGCTTCCTGGTCCTCTGCACAGCTGCCGGCTGTGCAGGGCTGCGCACAGCGTGAGGGCGCTCTGTGACCTCACGCTGTGGGCGCTGGTTCACAGCACAGCCAGCAGCATGAAGAGCAGGAGGGAGCGCTGGAGGAGAAGAGTGGCGCCGTCCGGAGCAGGAGAGGTAAGTGTTTTTTTTCCATATGAGGCTAATGGGGGCTGCTAAGAGGAGCTGGGGGCTGCTATAAAGCTGCTGGAGGCTGCTAAGAGGCATCTGGGGGCTGCTATGAGGCATTTGGGGGCTGCTATGAGGCCTCTAGGTGCTGCTGTGAGGTATCTGGGGGCTACTGAGGCATCTGGGGGCTGCTAAGAGGCATGGGGCTCTTATCTGAGGTCTGATTAGGGGTCATTCACATTGAGGTTTCAGCTGAGGTCTGATTGGGGGTCTGATCTGAGATCTTATTAACATTGGGGGTCTTATTGGGGCTGTCAGCTGAGGTCTGATTAACATTGGAGGTCTGATTGGTGGTCTGATGAAAAATATTTTTTTCTTATTATCCTCCTCTAAAACCTAGGTGCGTCTTATGTGCCGGTGTGTCTTATAGGGTGCAAAGTACAGTAAACTATATTTCAGTTACATTTATAGCTTATTTTAGCAAGAACTAGCGCATGCTATCAGATCAATTGTCATGTGGGGTCAAGAAGAATCTGTAGATGCTATGAGGTAAATTTGATAACTGGCCAAGGAGATATTCTTGCCATCCTTTGGATCAAACATCTACAATAGGTCTGTGAAAGGCTAATTGTTACAGACAAGTTCCATTTTTTCCACCTACACTAGCTAACTAACTATATACTGTATCAGGGTTTTCTATTCCTCTCTTTGTGATTTTTATCTTGCCTTTTCCTCCTTGACTTCAATGGAGAAGCTCATGGCATAAATATGTTTATAGAAAGAACTGCTTGTCCAATAAATTTTGGGCATCTTTTGGAATTTAGTAGTGGTACAACCTTTACGGACGGATTCATATGTACATATTTTACTAGTTTTGAATCTCGAATGTGTTTTCAATAATCCTCCTTTGTGTTTTATTTTTATGTGCAGTATATATTGGCACTTGTTTATGTGCACCATATATTGGCGCTTCTGTTCTTGTTCTCTTCAGACTTGACTATCAACAGCAAGAAAGAAGGTACAGAACTGGTTAACAATAGATTTAAATAAGGGAGTATATTTTAAAGGGGAAAAAAAGAAACGTTATATCAGCAGCTGAAGTTGTTCCAACACAATATTATCCTGCCCTTGGTATTATCACTGTCACAGAATGCTCCTTCACCTGTCAGCTGTATCCAGAGCACAGGAGGGAGAATGAGTACAGTCTGCAGTATATCTGTTTGCATCCTACCACCTGAGGCATGATATTCAGCTTACTTATGGTAGACTCACTGCTGATTTTGTCTAGAATGGTGCTGTTTCTAATAATGTCATTGGGATATTAATTGTGTTATAAAACAATTACTATGTGACAAAAATTCAGCATAACAATAACTATATTTCTGTATCTAATATGTTATGTCAAGAGAAACCAAACAGGTTAATTTAATTCCATGAGAACTTTAGGGTGCTGTCCTACACTGTGGCAATGGTAAGTAGCCAAAAAACCAAAAACCTCACACGATCTGGCCACACAATTCTGCCTTTATAACACATTTCCCTGCCCACCTCCAGCCAGCATTCTATGCGTGGGTCAATACTGATGCTGGGCACCTCTTCCTGCAGTGCCAGTACATACAGCGACCCACCAGGTTCTTTACACATAAATGCTAAATGGTAAAAGCAATGTGTAGCGCATAATGCGAAAAAAATAAAATTGAGTCCTGATGAACCCCATAATTCTAGTTTTATTTAAAATCTTGACCTGGAAATGTACGGATATTGTGATGCTTAGTTTTTAAGTGTATTTCTCTGGAACTTGACATACAGCAACAGTATATAAAACAAAATGAAATGGCCGCCTAAAATTATAGTGAAACATGGTCTTCTAGAGGGGTTGCCATGTTATATAAGAGAACCAAAATATATAGAATATAAAGAAGGTAATAGTTCATTTTCAGTAACTTATGAAGATGAAGTGGAAAGACAAGAGTTTGTCAACATGTACAGTACAGACCAAAAGTTTGGACACACCTTCTCATTCAAAGAGTTTTCTGTATTTTCATGACTATGAAAATTGTAGATTCACACTGAAGGCATCAAAACTATGTGGAAGTATATACTTAACAAAAAAGTGTGAAACAACTGAAAATATGTCTTATATTCTAGGTTCTTCAAAGTAGCCACCTTTTGCTTTGATTACTGCTTTGCACACTCTTGGCTTCAAGAGGTAGTCACCTGAAATGGTATTCCAACAGTCTTGAAGGAGTTCCCAGAGATGCTTAGCACTTGTTGGCTCTTTTGCCTTCACTCTGCGGTCCAGCTCACCCCAAACCATCTCGATTGGGTTCAGGTCTAGTTACTGTGGAGGCCAGGTCATCTGGCATAGCACCCCATCACTCTCCTTCTTCGTCAAATAGCCCTTACACAGCCTGGAGGTGTGTTTGGGGTCATTGTCCTGTTGATAAATAAATGATGGTCCAGCTAAACGCAAACCGGATGGAATAGCATGCCGCTGCAAGATGCTGTGGTAGCCATGCTGGTTCAGTATGCCTTCAATTTTGAATAAATCCCCAACAGTGTCACCAGCAAAGCACCCCCACACTATCACAGCTCCTCCTCCATGCTTCACGGTGGTAACCAGGCATGTAGAGTCCATCCGTTCACCTTTTCTGCGTCGCACAAAGACACGGTGGTTGGAACCAAAGATCTCAAATTTGGACTCATCAGACCAAAGCACAGATTTCCACTGGTCTAATGTCCATTCCTTGTGTTCTTTAGCCCAAACAAGTCTCTTCTGCTTGTTGCCTGTCCTTAGCAGTGGTTTCCTAGCAGCTATTTTAACATGAAGGCCTGCTGCACACAGTCTCCTCTTAACAGTTGTTGTAGAGATGTGTCTGCTGCTAGAACTCTGTGTGGCATTGACCTGGTCTCTAATCTGAGCTGCTGTTAACCTGCGATTTCTAAAGGCTGGTCACTCGGATGAACTTATCCTCCGCAGCAGAGGTAACTCTTGGTCTTCCTTTCCTGGGGCGGTCCTCATGTGAGCCAGTTTCTTTGTAGCGCTTGATGGTTTTTACGACTGCACTTGGGGACACTTTCAAAGTTTTCCCAATTTTTCGGACTGACTGACCTTCATTTCTTAAAGTAATGATGGCCACTTGTTTTTCTTTACTTAGCTGCTTTTTTCTTGCCATAATACAAATTCTAACAGTCTATTCAGTAGGACTATCAGCTGTGTATCCACCTGACTTCTGCCCAACACAACTCATGGTCCCAACCCCATTTATAAGGCAAGAAATCCCACTTATTAAACCTGACAGGGCACACCTGTGAAGTGAATACCATTTCAGGTGACTACCTCTTGAAGCTCATCAAGAGAATGCCAAGAGTGTGCAAAGCAGTAATCAAAGCAAAAGGTGGCTACTTTGAAGAACCTAGAATATAAGACATATTTACAGTTGTTTCACACTTTTTGTTAAGTATATAATTCCACATGTGTTAGCTTAGTGGAATAATACAACACAGCAAATCATGCTTGAGATTGTACTGGTACTTCCTGCTGTTTCATCACCATAGTCTGAATACTAGCTATTTACATGACTGCTGAAAATAACCCAAAGCAAATACATTTAAAATAGACAGTTTTAAGTTAAAAAAAAACACCTATATTATTGCAGAGTAGAACCTACTATGCATTGAATAGTAATTTGTTTTTAACCCAGCCCCTCCCGACTGCTTCAGCACAGCATATTTTAAATGCAATATCTGCATTTATATTTGTAAACACTTACAGGTGCATCTCAATACATTAGAATATCATTGAAAACTTAATTTATTTAATTTAATTAAAAAAGTGAAACTCATATATTGTATAGATTCATTACACACAGAGTGATCTATTTCAAATCTTTTTTTTGTCTTTTAATGTTGATTATTATGGTTAACAGCTAACGAAAAACCCAAACTTTAGTATCTCAGAAAATTAGAATATAATATAAGGCCAATTAAAAAAATGATTATTAATTCAGAAATGTTGACCTTCTGAAAGGTACGTACAGTATTGCACTCAATACTTGGTTGGGGCTCCTTTTGCATGAATTACTGCATCAATGCAGCATGGTATGGAGACGATCAACCTATGGCACTGCTCAGGTATTATTGAAGCCCAGGTTGATTTGATGGCGGCATTTGGCTTGTCTACATTGTTGGGTTTGGTGTTTCTCATCATCCTCTTGAAAAAAAACATAGATTCTCTATAGCGACACGGTCAGGCGAGCTTGCTACCCAATCAAGCACAGTGATACCATGGGGCACTCCCAATGTAAAGTACAGATATGGTGGAATTCTTTGGAAATAACAATTCAACAAGTTAAATGGGCTGTTTAGTTTTGGAAAATACATTTTAAAATACCCTATGGGGACATTTTGAGTTGGTACAAAGAGGTCTTAGAACAGAAAACAGCTTTAAAAACCACATCTCTCCCTCTCATTCTCTGTGAACGACCCGACACCTGTTTTTATTTGAAAGTAAAATTTGCATTTCATTTGTAAATCAAGGCTCCAGAGTCAGTAGAAAGAGTGGAGAGGAACACAATCTAAGTTGCTTGAGGTCCAGTGTGAAGTTTTCACAGTCAGTGATGGTTTGGGGATCCATGTCATCTGCTGGTGTGAGTCCAGTATTATCTCAAGGCCAAAGTCAGTGCATCCATCTTCCAGGAAATTTTAAAGTACTTCATGCTTCCTTCTGCTGACCAGGTTTATGGAGAAGTTGATTTCATTTTCTAGCAGGACTTGGCAACTGCCTACACTGCCAAAAGTACCAATTCCTGATATACTAACCACAATGTTACTGTGCTTGATTGGTCACCAAACTCACCTGACCCAAACTCCAAAGAGAATCTATGGGGTATTGTCAAGAGAAAGATGAGAGACACCAGACCCGACAATGCAGACAAGCAGAAGGCCGTTATCAAAGCAACCTGGACTTCCATGACACCTCAGTACAGCACCTTAGCACACCTCATCACAAGCTGATTGCTTCCATACCATGCCGCATTGATGCAGTAATTCATTCAAAAGGAACCCCCGACCAAGTATTGAGTGCATATACTATACAGTACATACTTTTCAGTAGGCCACTGTTTCTGAATTAAAAATAATTTTTAAATTGGTTTTATATAATATTCTAATTTTCTGAGATACTGACTTTTAGGTTTTCTTTAGCTATAAGCCATAATCATGAACATTAAAAGAAATAAACACTTGAAATAGATGGCTCTGTGTATAATGAATCTATATAATATATGAGTTGAATTACTGAAATAAATTAACTTTTTGATGATATTCTAATTTATTGAGATGCACCTGTATAATAAGTCTTCTTGATCATAAAACATGGGTAAAGATTAAAAATGGAAACAGCTGATGTTTGGTAAAACACAAAGAAATATAGCTCTTCATTGTCTTAGGTTACTTTTACATATGTATTTTAGTTCATATTTTGCATCAATAATTGCAAGCCTGGCCACAAGTGGGTCCTTAAACAGGATCTCCAGGAATAAATAATTTTTAAGTGATGGCTGCAACCTGCCTCCACTATTGAAAGATTCATACTTACAGTACATGCTCCCCACCACTCCAGTCCTGGTCACTGGCTCCCGGGTGTCCATAGTCCAGTCTCTGGCTTGTTTACTTCTGGCTGGGCATGGGCAAGGTTGCCTGCTCTGCTGCAGCCAATGACTGGCTTCAGTTGTGACATGTCCACAAGCGACATGTCCCCACTGAAGCTAATGTCAGGGATCTGCATGGGCTAGTTAGGTTTTTGCACACCAAACTCATCCAACCATGCTTTTATGGACCTTGAATTGTGCACTGGGTACACTCATGCTGAAACAGAAAAGGAATTTCCCCAAACTGTTCCCACAAAGTTGGAAGCATTTAATTGTCCAAAATGTCTTGGAATTCTTTAGCATTAAGATTTCCCTTCACCGGAAATAAGGGGCCTAGGCTAATGCCTTAAAACCCCATGGCATTATCCCTTATCTCAACCTGTCTTTACATTTGGCACAATACAGTCAGAAAGTTAACTTTTTTCTGGTATTCCCTAAACCTATCAAACTTCCAAATAAAAAAATGTGATTCATCTGTCCACAGAACACATTTCCAATCCAGTGGTGGTGTGCTTTACACCACTCCATTGCTTAGTGATGTAAAGCTTGCATACAGCCACTTGGCCATAAAAGCTCATGCCATGAAGCTACTGTACCCGGCACAAAGATCTGTGCTGTTGTTAATGCCAGAGTAGGTTTGGAGTCTGCAGAAAGTTGGTGATTTTTATGCCCTATATGCCTTAGAACTTGGTCTGCCACTTTGTAGCCATGTTGCTGTGGTTTGTTAATGCTCACAGTTGATAGTAGAATATCCAGGAGGGAACAAATTTTACAAACTGACTTGTTAAAACTGTAACATCCTGTTACAGTGGAAATCACTGAGTTCTTTAAAACAACCCATTCTTTCACAAATGTATGTAAAGGCAGACTGAATGGCTAAGTGCTGGATTTTATACACCTGTCCTATAGCAATGGGACTGCATGAAACACCTACATTCAATGATTAAGAGGCCTTAGATGTCCTTATACATGTATCCATATAGTGTATGTTTCATACTATTATCTTGCTGCATGATAAAGTGCTGGTCACATGGGATCGCATGACACTGTAAAACAGAGTGGTAATAGTTCTGGTATAGTATATTAATGTAATCTTACCAGCACCAAAGTAGCCTCATACTACTAAATTATATTACACAGATCAAGTTCTCAAAAGTTATCTGTTCAACATACTCTTTTTCTCGTTATTCTGCCACCAATGCCTTCTTTTGACCTTTAACATTTTCTTTATATCTGCAAGTTGGCTGTTTTTTGAAACAGTGCTCTAAGGTCAAAATTGTGAGTGTAACTCAATCTGCAGGCTTTAATGTACTTAACTTTATCCTAGTGTAATTGTGCATTTTCAACCTTTTTTGCAAAACATAGCAAAGATAATTATTTGCTTTACTGAACAGAAGTTCAAGTTTCTTCCTGGTAGATATTGGAAAATCAACTGTGAGTGGTATTATTACAGCGGATGTGTTTAGGAACCACAGCAACCCAAGTACAAAGTGGCACATCACATAAAATTACAAAATGGGGTCGCTAACTGCTGAGGCACAGAGTGCTTAAAAGTCACCAATGATCTGAAGACTCAATGACTGCCACCTCCTCTGGCATTAACATCAGCATAAAAACTGTGTGCTGGGAGTTTCATGCCATGGGCTTTCATGGCCAAGAAGCTGCACGCAAGCCTTACATCACCAAGCACAATGCCATGTGTTAGATGGAGTGGTGTACTCACACTTCTCTATTTGGTAGTCTGATAAACGAGTCTGGGTTTCGTAAGTGCCAGGAAAACATTACCTGCCTGACTGAATTGTGCCAACTGTAAAGTTTGGTGGAGATGGGATAATGCTAATGGGATGTTTTTCAGGGCCCCGTAGTTCCAGTGAAGGTAAATGTGAATGCTTCAGCATACCAAGACATTTTAGACAATTGTATCCTTCTAACTTTGCAAGAATAGTTTGGGCAAGGACCTTTTCTGTTCAAGTGTGAATCTGCTCCAGTGTGCAAAAGCAAGATCCATAAAAGCATGGGTGGGTGAATCTAGTATGGAAGAACTACACTAGTCCACACAGAGTCCTAACGAATGAATGAGAATGAAGATTGTGAGCCAGGCCCTTTCCTCCAACATCACTGTGACCTCACAAATGCTCCTCTGGATAAATGGGTTGAGGTAAAGCAGAATTGCATTATTCCGTTACCACGGACCATAACGCAATTCTATGATGGAATGCATAATGGAATGCCTTTATAGGCATTCCGTTATTCATTCTGTCATAATAGAAATCTATGGGCTGTATAATGGATCCGTCATGTTTCCGTAATGCAGGGGAGTCCTCTTCTGTTCTGTCCCCCAGAATTCACCACATGCCCCCTCTCACAGATTTACACCCCATAAAGCCCCCCTCCTCATGTTCCCAAGAATACACCACATGCCCCTCTCACAGATTTACACCACATAAAGCCCCCTCCCCATGTCTCCCAGAATACACCACATGCCCCCTCACAGATTTGTACACCATAAAGCCCCCCCCTAAGATCTGCCCCCTCATGGCCCCCAGAATAACCCAGATCTGTAAACCCCTGTAATTGTACCAGATTCCACTCCACCTTCCACAAGCTCCTGCAGTCGGGGTTTGTCAGCACTGCCTACATTTGGTCATGTGACCAGTGATGTCACAGACCTCCTTCTAGCAACTACACTCTAGCCTCTACTGGAGCTGAATCAGTAGTGACAGCTGAAAGCGGGACATACCTCCCCCGCCCGGGACAGCGGGACAGCTGCTGAAATTCGGGACTGTCCCACTGGATCCAGGATGGTTGGGAGGTATGCCTTTGTGCACTGTGTGTCTGTATTACATGTCCAGGAAAAGCACTTTTATTCTGCCAGAAAACAGCTCCCAAGTGC
The DNA here is from genome assembly GCA_900303285.1 of Rhinella marina. Taxonomy (NCBI): domain Eukaryota; kingdom Metazoa; phylum Chordata; class Amphibia; order Anura; family Bufonidae; genus Rhinella; species Rhinella marina. The sequence goes on from ONZH01026801.1 coordinate 42,274, forward strand.
CCAGCTCTGCTGCTGCAAGTTCTCAAAGCAAACCAGACTGAAAAGGGGAGGGCTGCTTTAGCTGCTCATATATTGGGATTGGTAGCAGATGGTTCTGACTCTCTCTGAAAGCTGACATTCCAAATTTTACCAAGAACACAACATTATATCCAATATATCAGAAGATATAGCTGTTAGAAATCAAGTCGGAAGAGAAAGCTGTTTTTACTTTCACTTTCAGCTGGGCACTTGGGAGCTGCAGAATAAAAGTGCTTTTCCTGGACATGTAATACAGACACACAGATATGTTTGGGATGTGTATGCAATCTTCTGTGGGGCAGTGCTGTTATTTATATAGGTGAAAAACAGGTGAAAGACTCCCTTTAATGTCCATATAGCATGTACAGACAATGGTTTCAAAAACAAAGAATTCACCATCAGACATGGATTCTTTACTGTATTTTACAAGTTCAAGAAGGGTCTAAATATCTTTCTTGAAAGGAAAAATACTGCAGGTTACAGGTGCTGGATTTCAGAAGAAGAGACATTGATCCAGGGATTTATTGTGATTGTCATATTTGGAGTTGGAAAGGAATTTTATGGGGTCACTGACATCTGCCTCATAGGGGTCTTTTGCCTTACCCTAGATCAATGCGGTGGAATTATGGGCTCTACTTGCTAGATCTCTGTCTTTTTTCAACCTTACCAACTGCATACTTTTTATGTCCTTTTATTGTGAGCGGCCCCCTTTAACTGATATAGAGATAGACCCCCTCACAAAAATATTTTGGAAATATAAACAATATACTACAAAAGATACAAATAAAGATATCTTTAGGGAGTTTCTCAGTTATACAAATTACTGATTCTCATCTTCAGTGTTGATGGGTACATCATTTCTGAAGGTTCCCATCATGCCCACATCCCACAGCCTCCTGTATCATAAACTAAACCTGCAAGATCTCGCTAGTTATCACCAGATCTCATGGCTATGAATAAAAGAGCACTATTACATTTTACTTATATCTTAATAATATACATTTAATACAAATCTGTTTTATTCTTACTCATGATAGCTAACAAGATTTTGTTTGTTTTGAATGCAATGGGTATGAGACATTACTGGAACTACTTATTTGATATTCAGGCAAGAATAAAGGCTACGTAAAATCCAACCAATGCATAAAACACATTCCAAATGAAATGTGGTGAGATTTCTGCTGAAGAACATACATATATTTTCTGCAATGCAAAAAAATATATAAAGAAAATATAAATTACATATTCATTACATAACAACACAAATGCGATGTACAAACAATTTATGACTTAAATGTATTTGTTGCAATACATCTGGGCCTTCTAACAGATATGCTAATATTTGGTTTGCTATCTACCAGATGCTAAAAAGCTATATTAATAATCATTGCATGAGTCTGCAAGATACACTGTTCTCAAATGTCAGGCCACATCAGATGGTAGCCATCTGCAAAATCTGCATTTGGCACTGTTGTTTCCATTTATTACATCAGTGTTACTGGCCCCCATTCACACATACCAGATTTTTGCAGGTAGAGATCAGTTTTGCATTTCTCTTGGGCCTAACCCTGTTCTATCATCCACCAAAGCATAATTTGTTTTTGTCAGACAGCAAGGCCCCTGGCAATTCTGGCTGCTTATTGCAGAATCCGCTCTACAATTCAAATGTGCCTTTAATAACTTCCAATGGGACTAGGTCCCAGATTTTCATGTGCAATATCTAGCCATGAAAGGTTACATAGGTTAAAAGTGTTGTTAGCCATACTCAAGTGAATAGGATTTCTCTTCACAGAATTCTGCTTTACTCTTAAGGCTCTTGCTTTCCACAATTATGCAGTATCTCTCCAGAATGTTGGCGCCCATCCCCCAATTTCTCCCACTGTGCATATTCACGCAGAAAATCAGGTTGTGTGTGTTGTTTCTTACATGTATTATAATGTTTTAGCTAATCTCGAGAACTGTAATTAACTACTCTGAAAACAAGACAGCCACATATTATAGATAGTTCACTTTACAATTTGTTATGAACCACAGCTGTTATGGGGTCTGGTGAGCTACCCAGCTGTAGAAATGAGGTATAAATAACATATACATAACTAACTACTGGCATTTTCTTGGAGATGTATTCAGTTTCCTTTGCATTTATTCAACCACAGCTTTTGTGGGAAAAAACAAAAAACAAAACATACTATAGATAGATAGATATGAGATAGATAGATAGATAGATAGATAGATATGAGATAGATGATTAGATAGGCAGATAGATAGATGGATAGATAGATGAGTTTGACCACTGACAATCTGATATTGATGACCAATCATAAGGATGCCAAATAGTGCTGAGTGAATTAATCCAAATTTCATAATAAATTTGATTCACTGCAAAGTCGAATTTCCGCGTGTTTCATGGTAGTGTAACAATTGAACCTGAAATAGTGCAAAACAAAACAAAAAATAATACGTACCTACTCCATTTGCTTGCTTGAAGATTTTGGCTGAAATCTCACGTGTGGTGACATATGACGTCCAATCCGTCATGAGCAAATAGAGCAGGTAAGTATGATTTTTACTTTTTTTTTTACATTTTACACCGTGTTATGTACATCAGATTCCACAATCATGTATGAACACGGCATCTGAGGGGTCTAATGATGGGGGGTGGCACAATCTCCTCTACTTGTCATTGTACCAACTACTTACAAAGAAATGAGCTATATAACAAAGTAATCATTAATGAAGCTATTTTTTCGTAAATACAGGTGAAGCAGCCGAATCGACTTTCTCAATACTTTGCTCGTAACAAATGCCAACATGTTAGTAACTAGTGATAAGCGAAGCATTCATAAATTTTATTCGGCTGCTTCGCTGAATTTTCCAAAAAAATGTGCTTTCTGTTGGATGACTTATCATTCATTATACCCCTCAGATGCCACATTCATACATGATCATGTCATCTGATAGCAATAATTGGGTGTAAAATAAAAAATAAAAAAATAAATGAAATCATACTTGCCCCCATCCATTTGCTCGCCAGCTGCCATCTTGATTGAAGATCTAGCGCAAAATCTCACACGTCTCGTGATCATGTCATCATGTCGGCTGGCGTTGTGACGTCATACGTCACCGTGCACAGGATTAGATAAAAGATCTTTGATCAAGGTGACTGTGGCCAGCCCGTCACAAGCAAATGGATGAAATAAGTATGTTTTTTTTGTCTTTTACACTATTTCAGGGAAAATCGATTCACACGAAGCACAAGGAAATTTGGATTTACAGCAAATCAAATTTTCCCTTAAATTCGTATCAAAGTCCACTTAATACTATAAGTAAACATTAGTGTTGAGCGAACTCGAACTGTAAAGTTGCAGGGCAGCCAATCAACAAGCTTTTAAGCTGTGGGCACTTAGAAGCCATCACAGAGCCATTCCTAGTAATGGCATGGCTGTGATTGGCCGGTGCATCATGTGACCCAGCCTCTATATAAGCTGGATTACATGTAGCACTGCCCATCAGATCTGAGGGACAGGAAGCAGGCAGCTGAAGTGAGGGAAAGTGTTAAGAATCTGGCTATTTATTCTGTGGGTGACCTACAGTATATATAGTGATTATTTGTGGGTGCAATACACCAGCTTTGCACCCCTGACACAGAAATATAATAATTAATCTGGATGTAAATTATGTGGGAGACCTATAGCTATTTTTGTGGGTGCAATGCATCATCTTTGTACCCCTGACACAGAAATTTAATAAGTAATCTGGCTGTTAATTCTGTGGGTGACCTATAGTGATTTTTTGTTGGTGCAATGCACCATTTTTGTACCCCTGACACAAAAATATAATAGTTGTCTGCTAGTCCGGCAGGTGACATATTCACGTTTTTGCTAAGACATACAGCTGTACTGCATACGTGACAGGGAAATTAATATAGTTAATCTGACTGTTCGTTTGGCTGGTGACATATTCCCATTTTTGGTTAGAGGTACACCTGCACTGCATATGTGACAGGTAAATTAATAAAGTTAATTTATTAGTCTGTTAGTTCGCTGGGTGACCTCAAAGAATGAGGATAGCATCAAATAAGGGACGTGGCCCTGGTCGTGGTGCTGCTGGTGTTGGTGGTGGTGGAGCTCCTGTTGCAGGGAGAGGACATGGTCGTTCTGTGCCAGCTACACGCCCAAATGAAACATCTTCCTCAGGTGCACGTAGGCGACAGGACGTTCAGTGTCATTTTGTATGCCCAAATACCGGTACACGAATGGTGAGGCCAGAACAAGTAGAGGCAGTAGTAGATTGGATGGCTGACAGTGCCTCCAGTTCCTTCACATTGTCTCCCACCTGGTCCCCTGCTGAAAGCACAGAGTTGGCACCTGCAGCCCATGGGCATCTGTCTTTCACCTCAACCCCTTGCACATCAGCCAAGCAGTCTGAGCCCCAAGTCATGCAGCAGTCTCTTATGCTTTTTGATGACTCTGCTGACAGGATTTCCATGGGCCAGCTACCTAGCCCTGCCCCAGAAGTGGAAGAGATTGAGTGCACTGATGCCCAACCACTTATGCTTCAGGATGTGGACATGGGAGGACCACCGCAGCACGTCTCTGATGATGAAGAAACACAGGTGCCAAATGCTGCGGCTTTCTGTGGTGTGCAGACCGGCAAGGAGGGTAGGGGTGAAGAGTGGGTGTAAGATGATGTGGAGGATGATGAGGTCCTAGACCCCACATGGAATCAAGGTCATGCGAGTGACGTATGCAGTTCGGAGGAAGAACTGGTGGTCACACAGCGCCAGCCACACAGCAAAAGAGGGAGCAGGGTGCAAAAACACTAGCCATCACCTAGCCAGTATGCTTGCTACTGCCCACCGTACCCAGGAAATGAGCACTCCAAAGCCAGCTCCAAGGAGTTCCCTGGTGTGGCAATTCTTCAGACAATGTGCTGATGACAATGTGACTGATGCGCTAAACCTGAGCACCATCTGCATGACCAGGCATCTAAATGCAAAGCACGAGCTGCAGTGGAGTACACACCTGAAAAACCATAAAAGATCTCAGGCTCTTCTTGCTCCCTCTTCTGCTGTGGTCTCTGCCTCTTCCTCCTCCTCTGTAGTGACAGTGGCACCTGCCACCCCGGAAACAGAGGATGTGGCAGCAACACCACCACCTCCACCACCGTCACTAAGCATGTCCACACTGTCCCATTAAAGCGTTCAGCTGTCCATCCCCAAACACTAGAGAGAAAGAGGAAGTAACCCCCTACCCACCCACGATCCCTGGCCCTGAATGCCAGCATTTGAAAATTCCTGTCCTTTGAAATGCTGTCATTTCGTCTGGTGGAGATGAACACTTTTAAAAACCTTATGGTGGTGGCTGTCCCTCAGTACGTGGTTCCCAGCCGCCACTACTTTTCCAGGTGAGCCATCCCTGCCCTGCACGAACAAGTGTCGGACAAAATCAGGTGTGCACTGCGCAACGCCATCTTTGGCAAGGTCCACAACTACTGATACGTGTACCTGTAAACACGGGTACGGACATTATATATCCCTGACTGCACATTGGGTAAATGCAGTGGCGGCTGTGCCTGAGGCGGATAGCAGTTTGACGCATGTCCTACCACCACCGAGGATTGCAGGACATTTCTCGTTGCCTCCTCCTCCTACTCCGCTTCCTCCTCTACCGCCTCCTAATCCGGTCAGCGTAACACCTTCACCACCAACTTCAGCACAGCCAGGGGTAAATGACAGCAGGCTGTTTTGAAACTCATCTGTTTGGGGGAAAAACCCCACACCGCACAGGAGCTGTGGACAGGCATGGAACAACAGACCGATGAGTGGTTGGTGCCACTGAGCCTCAAGCCCGGCCAGGTGGTGTGTGATAATGGGCGAAATCATGTAGCAGCTCTGGGGCTAGCTGGTTTGATGCACATCCCTTGCCTGGCACATGTGCTGAATTTGGTGGTGCAGAGGTTCCTGAAAAATTACCCTGATATCTCAGAGCTGCTGCAGAAAGTGCAGGCCGTCTGTGCTCATTTTCGGTGGTCTCACCCGCTGCTGCTCGCCTGTCTGCACTGCAGGGTAACTTCAACCTTCCGCTCACTGCCTCATATGTGACGTTACCCACAAGGTGGAATTCCACCCTGCACATGCTGGAGAGACTGTGCGAGCAGCAGCAGGCAATAGTGGAGTTTCAGGTGCAGCAAGCATGGGTGAGTCGCTCTGCGGAACAGCACCACTTCACCACCAACGAGTGGGCCTCCATGTGGGACGTGTGTACCATGTTGCGCTGTTTCGAGTACTCCACCAACATGGCCAGTGCCGATGACGCAGTCCTCATCATTACTATTCCACTTCTATATCTCCTTGAAAAAATGCACAGGAGGAAGAGGAGGAGAAAGAGGGATCTTTTCCATGGTTATCAGGCCAGTCTTTCACAAATGGCTTGGAGGGTGGGTTCCGGCATCAACAGAGGCCAGGTACACAACTTTCTAGCCAGGGCACAGTTCTGCAGGATGAGGAGCATGATGATGAGGAGGAACCGTGTTCACAGCAGGGTAGCACCCAAAGCAGCTCATGGGCATCAATGGAGCGTGGCTGGGGGGATATAGAGGACACAGATGATACACCTCCCACAGAGGACAGCTTGTCCTTGCCTCAGGGCAGCCTGGCACACATGAGCGACTACATGCTGCAATGCCTGCACAACGACCGCCGAGTTGCCCATATTCTAATCAGTGCTGATTACTGGGTGGCCGCTCTGCTGGATCCCCGCTACAAGGACAACGTGCTGTCCTTAATTCTGTCACTGAAGCGTGATCGGAAGATGCGCGAGTACAAGCACACGTTGGTAGACTCGCTGCTGAGGGCATTCACACCAGACAGAGGGGGCTCAGTGGAAGCACCAGGCAAAGGCAGAGGAGGAGAAGGAGGAAGTCGCCAACGCAGCTGGGGCACCTCTAGCAGCTCAGAAGGGAGGGTTAGCATGGCCAAAATGTGGAAAAGCTTTGTCAGCACGCCACCACAACCAGCACTACCAGCTGATATGGAACATCATAGCAGGAGACAGCATTTCAGCAACATGGTGGAACAGTACATGTGCACATGCCTACAAGTACTGACTGATGGGTCTGCCCCATTCAACTTCTGGGTCTCCAAATTGGGCACATGGTCTGAGCTCGCCCTTTACGCCTTGGAGGTGCTGGTCTGCCCTGCAGCAAGTGTGTTTAGCACGGCAGGGGGGGGTAATCACAGACAAGCGCAGCCGCCTGTCCACAACCCACGTGGACAAGCTCACATTCATTAAAATGAACCAGGCATCCCACAGGACTTGTCTGTATCTTGTGCTGAGTAGACAAGTATACTGGCCGTACCCAGCCATTGTTATACTGGAGGGCACTTTATCTTTGCATTCTCTTTTCTATTTCCCTGTTTTGGGGTCTTCCCAAATGAAAAAAAATTAAAAAAACAACAAACACAGTGTTGGCTACCTCCTCCTCCTCCTCCATCACCACTTCCACCTACACCGCCACACCACCACGTCCACTGCCTCCTCAACCTCCTACTCCACTTTGACCTCCGTCTCCTACTTCAAGATTATTATTTTTAATTTTTTTCTATTCTGTTATTTTAAGTAATTTACCTATCCACATTTGTTTACAGGGCAACTGTCCTGCTCTTACCCCAATTTTGCAGCCCTCTAGCCCTTACTACGACTATTTTGCAGCCATTTTAGTGCACCAAAGTTCAGGTCCCCATTGACTTCAATGGGGTTCGGGTCCCGAACCCGAAATTTGACCTGAAGTTCGGCCGAACCCGGCAAACCCAAACTTCCACGGGTTCGCTCATCCCTAGTAAACATCTCCCTAGACAAGATGTCCACTTTCCGCTATCATCACTCACGTCAATGCCATGAGACAGTTTGTACCCATATTCCGCAAAATGTTGTACTCATTCAGTAGAGCATTATTCTCAGTAGTTTGCATACAAGCAGGGCACCAATCAAGGTTTGTCTCTGTGATTCCTTGTATGTGTTTTGATTCCTACTTACACCGTGTTGATATCAAAGTCTACACTTACACCAGAAGTCAGAGGCTTCTTCTTGAGTTGCCTTGCAATCCATTACTGTTATGTGTCCCATCAAGAAATTGTGAGTGATGTTGGCCATTGGGTTGTGGTCAGTATTGATTAGATGTTTGATTATAGGGAGTGTTAAAGAGATATGTATCTCAGAGTTGTGAAAAGGTTTAGAATTTGAACCAAATTTGGGCTGTACAAACAATCTGTTTAAGATCGATATGCTGAGGTAGCTGTTGTACATTACTATTCTTTTTTCTAAGTATTTAAAGCAAATAAAACATTATAAGTATATAACATTTAGTGAAGGTCAGAAAGAACATTTATCCAAGGCAGTATACATATCAGCAGGTGAGGATAAATGAGAGAGCATTGAGACACCCTATACACAGTAGATCTGCTTGTTAGGCTTCTTTAGTGATTCCGGAAACAAATAACTTGAGAAAATCAGTAATATTTCCAGAGCTTCCTAGACTACTCTTTTTGGGTTGTCAAACATAAATATAAAATAGGATGGTATAATAACTGCTTAGGTACCAGAAGTGATCTAAAAACATAAATCTCTAAAAACACAAAACCTTTATAGATAGCATTTGCACTTGCACAACAAAACCATTTCTGAAATTACCTAAATATTAATTCAACTCTATTCAAACTACCATAGCAGACTTTAGTAAAACAGGAAGTAAAATTATAGTCTTGCACCACAAAATGAGCAGAACGTCTCCCTTGAACTGGTCTACAATTTGGAACCAAGCATGGTGGTGGCTAGACATACTAGGGATCATTTATTAAGACCAGTGTCTTAGATGAATATGGAGAGTCACCATATCTTATCTTTACCCATCTGAACGATAGTTTATGTCCACTTGTCTTGTCATGCTCCTTAATTTAGTATTCTATTGTATGTTCAATGAAAAACTGAAGACCCAACATGCCATTAAAATGAACTGGGTTTTTAACAATATAGTGGCACCCACTGGTTAGGCAACCAGATACTGAGATAAACTTCTTGGTAAAACTGTTGAAAAAGGTGTCAAAATTTATAAAATATCATAAATTTGGCACACGTCATACACTCTACTATCTCTTGGCACAATTGACAATGGAATTCTGATTTTGCCTAGGAAATCTAACTAGTCTTTGAACATAAAGGGCCTGATTTATCAAAATTGCCTACAAGTAAAATTGTCTTAGTTCCCTATAGCGACCATTAGAGCTCAGCTTTTATTTTTTTCAGAGTCCTTTAGAAAATTAAATGTGAGCTCTGATTGGTTGCTATGGGCACCTAGTTATTGTTTTTATAAATGAGGCCCAATGTGTTACCCTAATGGGGATTATCACCAGTAACATCCTGTTCAATCCAACACTGACTTTCCTGACTGGGCACTATCACTGACACTTTACACATATCAAGTTCTTATCTGCAGTTTGAACAGATGGATCGTCCTGTCAAAGATACTTTTACTCACCGAATCACTGATGTCTATGGTGAGCCTGAAGCAAGTCTGCACTAGTCATGTGGTGTAAAAATCTCCACCGCTAACTCTTTCTATAACAGTAACATAACATCATGAGATACTTGCAGCTAAAAATTGGACTCAGAAAAGAGACACCAGCTTTTAATCAAATCCAATTCAAATTCATCTATAACTCTGGATTATTCTAACGATAGCTATGGAGGACGAAATTAATACAGTTTTTTTTTTTAAATTTAATTTATTTTATGATTTGGTAATGTTAATATATTGGTAAAACTTTAATAAGCAATTACTACTTGTAGTTAATGGGTTTTATAACACAGGCATATAAGACTGTATGATAACTTAATAAAAAAATACTAGCATGTATGACCACCCCATAAAACAAATGACAGATATGGTCATTTAGGAAAACTAATTTTGATCCACATAAACACAATCCAGACTCATAAGTAAAAGTTCCAGGCAAAGCATCATTCACTGTGTGCTAGAGAGGCAGGCATGCATCTGGATGTCACAGAAAGTCTGCCTTTGACTAAGCTGCCTGCCGCCCACTTAAATGGCTCTTCATAAATAATTCAAATTTTAATTACGTTACAAGCCCCTGACCTGAAGAGAAATGTAGACTGAGAAATGAATGGAAGTTAGTAGGAGGGAGGAAAGGGTGAATGGATCCATGGACTGAAATTTTGCCTGCAGCCGATGAACCAATCTTATTTTCTATTCTTCAACAAGCTGTAGCATGTCTTAATGGTGCAGGGATCTCTGATGGCTTAGTGCACCCGAAAAAAAGAACATTTCACAGAATGGCTCAGAGGGATTTAGTGCAAAATCTGATCAGAACGGCAGTTATTTTTCATTGAAATAAAAAAATATATTATTTTAAAACATAGGAATAGAGTTTGACTTTTGGAGCTTTCTGCTTAGATGAATTTTCTATTTGTGAGTTATGCTATGAGACATGTCTGGGAACTTTACTAAGCTTGAATGTTGCCAAGGATATTGATGTAAGGTGCATCGGAAGCAGATCAATGCCTCTGCTAACAGCCAAGACCATAATGTTACACCATGCACGGTTCTTTAGGGCTTTATACTACCAATGTATTGCACAAAACACCAAAAAAAAAGGTGCCTTGACTAATATTATTTATCTATAATTTACTACTATTATTTTTTTATTATTAACTTATCTACTCTTCAATTTCTAGATTCTGTTTCTTTTACTTGTAATATTCCTCGAGTTGAAGGATGAATTCATGAGTGGCATATTTTGTTGCAGAAATTTCTGCGACTGAAAATCAGTTTCATTCGTCTGAATTGGGTTGTTTAGGCCTCAAGCACATGGATTTCGTATGGATTTCTTCACAAACCTTTTCTATGAATTGAACTGATTTTCAGCTGCAGAAATTTCTGCACAAAATCTGCTGTGTGTGAAGGCACCCTACAAATTTTGTGGGCACTACAAATTTATCCTCAGTTTTGAGTGAAATTCTAGAAACCTAGTCTCAAGGAATATGTCAATAGAAAAGAGACTGTGTGCACTAAACCTTTATTATTTATTATTGTTATTATTATTTCTGTTTATTATACCTTTACATAGACTTTTCAACATACATTTATTCTATGGGCTAAGTTAAAGGGATTCTGTCACCATGATTTTGCCTATTAAGGTAATCATACTACTGGATTCAGCTGAGCATGGGGATCTCAAAAACGTTATTATTATAGATCATAGTTGATGATTTGATGGTAAAAAAAAACGTTTTTTATGAAATGCCAATCACTTACATAAGGAGCCCAAGGGGATGTGCCCAGCGCCGTTGGAGCCCGGTCACGCCGATACAGTTGGAGCCCAGGACCGCCCATCTCATTAATATTCACTTCACTGCTTCCAGCAGTGAAGCTCTGTCATCGTTGTAATCCCGCGCAGGCACAGTACCTAAAGCGGACTGTGCCCGTGCGGTCTGTGGGCATCGGCCTCAGAGAAGGTACTGCGCATGCATAAGCCACTGTGATAAATTCGGTGCTATTTTTTTATTAAATATCTTTATTATAACAGACATAAATACAATCTTAAAATACAGAATTGTAATCACTGACCAAACAGTGACCAAAACACAGAAGTGTAAACTAAGCCCATATTTACAGGATCTACACAGGATTTGTTCATCTGTCTGTAGTCGGTCTACAACATGTTTCTAATAAATAACCCTGCCTAGAGGTCTATATTTCTTCATTGTATTGCTGAAAGGAACATTGTAGGAAACCAGGAACCAATGGCCAAAGAACTGATGAAAGGGATGATCATGATAAATTCAGAAATAAGTGAAAGTGTAGGAATCACATTGATAAAATTATCTTAAAAAACACAAAATGAATTAAGATTTATAAAATACTATAAAAAATGAAATATGATAAACACACATATCCTGGTATATGGCATATCACAGATCAAGTTCACTGATACATAAAAACATGGTACCACCGCGGCAGATTCATAAGGCCGAATTCAAGTCTGAGCTCCAGCCTCATTGTCTATCCATATTTCTTGCTTGTGCTGTGGCCCGACCATGGGTTTATCTGTCAAGAACTCACAACTTCATGGATCTCTGTAATGCTGTGAGATTAGGTTAGTAAAAACTGTAGTCAGGCTGTTACACACACGAGAAATACAGACAGACCTTGTTTGAATATGAGCTATTAGTCCTCCAGATATATGATCACTTTTGAGTATGAGCTCAACCTGCAATTTGCTGATCCTACAGATTTGCATTCGCACTGGTGTCTTCAGGGGCGGATTGGGAACCTAAAGTGGCCCTGGAAAAAATACTTCAAAGTGGCCCCATGTTGTGGGAGGGTCAAAATTGAAAGGAGGAGGGGCAACAAAAGTAGAGGGGTCAGCAATATCATAACACAAAATACCATATACCATATTGCCATTCAATGTGCTGCCCCAAAAGCTTTCCCTCTAAGTTGGCCATCAATACAGTCTATATTCTGTCCTCCTCCTCCAGTTGTCTCTAACATAACATGGAGAAGGGGGCTTAGGTACGATGTACAACACAGTTGAATTCAGGAGAGCGTGTCGCCGGTCGGGTACATGAGTACCTGATTCTCAAGGAGTTAATTACCACTGAGAGCTTATTGTGTACCCAGCCAGCAGCAGTGATGGGGGCTTGGGCGGCCCACTGGGAAATTTCCCTGTAAGGTCTATATCCAATCCGATCCTGGGTGTCTTTGACCCCCATCATAGGGCCTTGACTTCAAGCTCAGAATGAGCAGGAATTTAAATGGATGCATTTAAAGTTTTACTGAATCTTTTTCCTTAAAACTAAATGTCAATCTGCTCAGCTCCTCCTGCTCTATAACATGCTGCCAGCAGCTCAGACACCACATTAAACCTGACAGGTTGCCTTTAAAGAGGATTACCTTGATGAGGCAACCCCTAGAAGGCAAAGCATATGTCAAAGGATTATTTTGCTGTTCGAAACCAAAGTGTTCTCATTGTATAATCAAAAATAATACAATTTTCTATCACTGGCACCTATTTCTTATAGTTTTCAAGATATTTGCTGGTTATTGAATGAAAACTTTCATTGAGTACAAAGGATGGAAATTTGTCCCAGTCGTGGGATTCTCATAAAGGTTCAAGAGTCATTGTAGTACAGTTAACAAAGCTTGAAATGAATAATTGATCATAATGTAATCACTGTGATCAGGATGAATATTCATGCTTTAAAGTCCCATTTGCTAAATGCAAACTGAGAACCAGGGGGCATAACTATAGGGGAAGCAGGGGAAGCTGCTACTTTGGGGCCCAAACTCAGAAGGGCCCACCCAGGATAACAGATTGTATTGTCAGGGCCCCCTCAACAGTAATATACAATGACATTATATACAGTGACAGTAGGAAACTGATGGTGCAGCTGCCTGGCCTTGTCTGAGAGAGCTATCTTGACTAGCCTCAGGAATAGGAGGTGCATGGTAGGAGGGGTGTTCAAAAATTTGCTGTGGGGCCCAGTCATTTCTAGTTATGCCACTGCGGAGAACAGAATATAAAAAAATATATCAGGAGAAATCATATAAACTTTTCATTATACAATGAATGAATTACATTTGCTGAAACCAGATTATTCTTTTTTTCTGATGGCAAAATAATCTTCCAGTAAAAAAGTATTTTGATTTAGTCAAAATATCTTAGACTCTATGACTCTATGTCACCTAATATCAAGCAGATGGTGACAAGGTAGGCAAAATGATAACTGCAAACACAAATTCACTTTCTCTAGGTATAAAAAAGTCTGTATGACTTGTGTCCTATGTGAACTGTCAGTGTATCATGAGAAGAGAGGGTGTTCGTCTCCTGTAAATGATAGGTAGTTGATGAATTATATAGTAAATAAATGACAGCCACTTTGTGATCACATCGCTTCATGTGCTTATCAGCAGCTACATAGACCTATGTAGTCAGCTGCTATGGGAATAGAAATCTTTATGGGGTGAAAAACTGGAGGAAAACTTTATCAAAAAGAAATGCATCCCTTATTCATCAAAACCAAAACTTCTCATTGTGTCTTATAACAAACATTTCTTTTATACGCATGATGCAGTTTGTTTCCTTTGCCTACGTTTACATCAGGGATTTCAGTGCATAACTCGTTCTGCCTGTGCCTAAGGCTTTAAAATGAGATTATCCCAACTTCAGGATGGCAGTTTTGCCTGATAAAATGTATTGGTAATGACATAGGGATGTTATGTAAGGGGCATAATGTTTCAGTTATTATGCCAGGTGCCAAGTTACATTTTATTTCACGCAAATACTGCTTTGCTCTAATTAGAAACTGCAAAACATGACCATAATGCGTGCACTTAAAATTTTACAGAATATCTTTCCTTAAATTTCCTTAAAGAGTATCCTGAAGAGTCATTAAAGAGATTTTCCCATGTGGAGAATAATGGCATATTGATTGGATATTCCATAGATGTCCAATAAGTGCAGGTAGAAGATGTTCTTTAATTAAAAACAAGTGTGGGGGGTTTCTGTGTTTAACTGAAAGCATGGGTAAATTCCCTGCAAATACCTTACATAGTTTCATAGTTAATACAGTTGAAAAAAGACTTCAAGTCCATCAAGTTCAACCAAGGGATAGGTAGGGACGTGAATCCCAGAAGGAAATGAGACTCATATTTCAGCACTTTTTCATAAGAATTAATGTCATTTACTTTTAAGAATTAAGCTAAACCCTTTTTAAACCTGTCCACAGTTTCTGCTAGGACCACATCTATTCCACAGATTCAAAGTTCTTACAATAAAGCAACTTTGATGCTTCTGGAGACTGAACTTTTTATTCTCCAGTCAGAGGCAGTGCCCCCTTGTCCTTTGAGGGCATTTGACATGGAACAGTTTTTTGCCATATTTCTTGTATGGCCCATTTATATATTTGTGTAGGTTAATCATGTCACCCCTTAGAAGTCTCTTCTCAAGACTAAATAAATTAAATTATTTTAATCTTTCTTCATAACTAAGACCCTTCATGTCCCTTATCAGTTTAGTCGCTCTCCTATGTACTTTTTTCAAGTCCTGGGCATCCTTTCTATGGAATGGTGCCCAGAACTGAACTGCATATTCCAAGGAGGCTGCACCAACACTTTGTAAAGTGGTAATGTTACATCCCTGCCCCATGAGTCCTTGCCTCGTTTAATACATGACAATATCCTGGTAGCCTTAGAAGCAGCTGATTTACATTGGTGACCTTAGTGACCTGTTATTGACGATTTATACATCTCCAGAGACTTATGTTATATTAACTGAAATTAAATCTCTAAGTAAAGTGAACCCCTAGATAAATGTAGCTCACTTAGAAAAAGTAGGTTGTGCACTTTTCAAAAAAAAAAAAAAAGGTCCTGTTGTTCCTGCTGCTAAGACCCAATGAGAGAAAGACGCTTTTTGTACTTGTTCTCCATCAATTAGCCGAACTCTAAAGTGAGGGAGCTCTCCACTAATTTACTCAAAATTAAGTTAAAAAAAGGTTGTTTTTTTTTGTTTGTTTTTTGTAAAGCAACGGTAAATGACTATTATTAATGTTTTAAGAAAATGTACTTTAGAACCATTATCTATAATACTATCAGGTATTCCGATTGTTCTCCAGAGTAAATTAACTTTAATTAACATGGAATTTTCAGATTATACACAATGCTGTATGTTGTAACAATTTATTGATGTTCTCACCTTGATATCACTTACAAGTCAATAGCCTGAACAGTGCATTGTCTTCATTCACTAATACCTTCTTTTACATTGGACAAATTGGCTAATCAATAATTTACAAAACACACCGTGATAAGCATTACCTTGTGAACAATTCAAAGAACTTGGCAGCAGCACTGGACATGATATTGTGTAATGTCCATCAAAATAACTCAGCACTTGACATTATCATTGCTAATAAGACTAATATGACTATGCTTTAAATGTGTTACAGGGGTTATCTCATCACAGACAACTCCTTTAATCTGAGTACTTCTAAGACTAGGCAAACAACAGGTTTTTTTTGTTATTGTTTTTTTTTGTGGATGGGGGGGAGCCGGTCATGCATCTCATATAATGGCTGCTGTGGGGATATATACAAGATAGAGATTTATATAAATGCCACTTCATATATTATAGGGACGAGTAAAGTAGAGTACATTAGGGTTTTTACAGGTTAGGCACGAGAACAGAGAGTCCCCAACATCTGAGCATGTCTCTGGGCTGAGGGCGATTTAGGGATCAAATAGTGAAAGTTTTATCCTCCCTAAGCTAATTCCCCTTCTCCATTGCTTACCTTAGGATTGGCTTTTATCTTATGAACCTAGGTTCATGACATTTTCTTTTTTGAGGACAACTATTACTTTGTCTTTTTTAATCGTATATGAATAAAAGTTATATTTT
Organism: Rhinella marina; assembly: GCA_900303285.1. Taxonomy (NCBI): domain Eukaryota; kingdom Metazoa; phylum Chordata; class Amphibia; order Anura; family Bufonidae; genus Rhinella; species Rhinella marina. Next base: position 58,766 of record ONZH01026801.1, read on the forward strand.
ATGTGTCATATGCTTTTTATGATATGATGTATTATAGGGCCACCCTGAATCTAATCTGGCTCATAGAGGGTGGTTCCAAGCAGTTTTCCAAGTAATCTGACCTTTGGACATTAAATGTTGGTACACCACTTCCAAGGTCTTTCAGACTCAAGAAGTCAAACACAGAGTCTAAAAGTCCTTTTACATAGGTTGATGATTGGGGCAATTATCATGAAGAAGCATTCCTTGGAAGGCCATGTGTAAAGGTGCGCCGATTACCTGATGAATGAGGATGAAAGCGTCATTAATGTGGACACAAAAATCATAACAGAAGATTATAATTTTTAAACAGGGATCTGGTGCTCAGAAACAATGATTCTTTATAGAGATGAGCAATGACAGCAGCCATATAGAATAGATGTTTTTTGAAGAGAATATTTTTTTATCATTTATAATTCTTACATGGAAGACATATTTTGGTGGAAGTTGCAGTTTTGAAATGGTCTTGGAAATGACTTTAATATACTGATTTTAGGTACTGATTTCGTAATAAATAATACACTAAAATGATGGTACTGTTACAATCAATGTTTTTTGGGTACATATGACTCATGGTCTTACCAAACTTTATAAACCATATTTTATGGGTAATTTCTCCAATAAGAGCATTCAATGACAATGAAATGCCTCTATGTTATGTATTGTGCTGAACATTAAGGGAAAGGGCACATACGGTATGGCAGATTCCTGTGAGTGAAAATCAGTTCTGTATATGTGAATTAGATTGTTTCTGAAGCATGTGCATGGATTTCTGCTATCCTCATTCAAATGTATAGGCTGGTTTTAAAAACTCCAGTCTTCCATGTCTGAATGAAATCCTCCTTGAAACAGGTTTTAACAACAAATATTAAAAAATGTTAAAACCTTTTTTCTGTTTTATTTTTTTATTAAAAAAATATGCAGAGATAAGCAACTTAAAATATGCCATACCTTCCACTGGCTGTATTTTTCTAGAAGAGCTATAGATTCCAAACATCTGGCCTCCCCTCCACCCCCATCCAAAAAAAATAGTGGCTGAAAACGGTCTCTATCATGTTCTAGAAGTTGAAGAATAAACCATGGCACTCATACAGAATAGGTAACAATAATGTTGATCCTTTATTGACATGCTTCACCTATTAGAGCAAGAGGGCTGACACTAGTGTTTCGGACCTACCAGGACCTTGGATCATGGTCTACAATACACATACAGTATATACAGTATATATAGTTAGCCAACATATACATGTTACTGAAAAATAAGAAAAAATGAAAATATAAAGCAATGATATCTCAAGAAATAGTCACTCCTCAGGTTAGTACAAAGATAGGAATAGGTAGTCCTAATAAGTCTCAAGTAATACTAGGGGTCCTGTAGAAATAGAGATATATTATATAGAATAGACTACATGTGGTAAGGATGTTAATAGCAAAATGTAACCATGCAGCAGTGAAAATAAAGACTATGTTATCTAAAATAAAGTAATGAAATAAATACACATATGATAAATGAGTAAAGATGGAGGTCGCACATAAGAGGACCAACTCAAAAGGACCCACTAGCTCATCAGAAAATAAACAACATGTCATAGGGCCAACGTGGAGACAAAGAAACAAAGGAAAGCATTGATCCCTCAATAGGAAGACACTCCCTCACATGGTAACGATAATATGGATAACATGACTGCATGAAACAGTGTGCTTGGTATTTCAGAAGTGCTTAAAGGGATTGTGTCACTCCAGAAAATAAAGTTAATACAAGGAACTTACTAATATATTGTTATTATCCATATTGCTTCCTTTGCTGGCTGGATTTATTTTTCTATCACATTATGCACTGTTCATTTCCATGGGTATGACCATTTTGCAATCCAGAAGCAATGGTCATGTTTAAACAGTACAGAAAAAAGCACTAGTCTATGCACACTCCCACAGTGCTGGCCACCAGAGAGCCTGGCACATTTCCTGTAGTGTACAAGCCTCCTGATGCTCCAACTTCTCATTTGCATATGAATAATAACACAGATATCTCTGTAGCTGTTTATCATACAGACAAAAGAAAGGTACAGTTTTAAGCAGCATGATTAGCCCTACCAGGCAATATGTCTGGTTTAATAGGGTTGATCCTGGTGACAGAGCCTCTTTAAATACGAGTGCCCAAACACCAATGTTGAAACCTTTATTCCACACTTGTAACCTGCTTTGGGGGTTAACATCTTCTTCAGACAAAACGTGGACATGATCTTTTGTCTGAAAAAGAGGTTACTCTAGAAACATGTTACAAGTACAGAGTAAAGGTCTCAACACCTTATTGGATCATTGGTGTTTGAGTGCTCATGTTTTGGAGCCTTTCTCACTCCATTATCTTCCCTGGATGCTTGACGTCTGTTCACAACCACCAATGGCGAGAACAATACCTACAGATGTATCACTAGTCATTCCACTAGTCTGTACTGTACGACCATATGTAGCGCTTGGTGCTGTATCTTTTAACCCTGTTTTCAGTGAAGGGAAAGGGGGAGATGGCGGGTATAACTTGAGGGGGTTTTCCTACTGAGAAAGTTAAAGCAGGATCTATGAGAAACAATGAATGGGGTTATCTAGTCCTATTATTGTATTAACTTGACGAGAGTCTCTTTCTTGAGCTACTTACCTCCATGTATTTACATCAGGAATGGCTTTTTATTGAAACATCAATGCACCATATTTTTGTGTTATTCTATCTTACATAGTGTGAAGTCATTTGGAGGACTTATTTTTTTTATTGTTTTCTGTAAATATGTTGACTCAATGGTGTGTGTATATATAGTGTATTGTAGGTGATGATCAAGTCAGCCTTCATACTGTAATGTGTTGAGCACGCCAATAAAGGATCAATTTAAAGGTCTGTACGAGTGCTGTGGTTTCTGGTGAATTTCCTTACCACTGAGCACCATTCATTGTTGATTTGCCGATTTATAATTTCTTGACATCTCTTTAACCTATAATACAAGACCATGGTATCTGTGTTTGGGATAAACAATTTGAAAATAAAAGCAGTTCTCGTAGAATTTCATACCAATCAATAGATGACCTTAAACATGATTCGCCATGTATAATTAAATGTTAATTACATGCATGAGAAGTAGTAAAACAGACAGCACACAATGAGGCAGATGAGGCATGACAGAACTCAGAAAAGGAAGGCTGGCTGTGAACACATTCATTATTTCAAAGAGAGAGTCCATGTGTATTGCCAATTACTCTACTCCATAAACCCTATTATGAAACAGCTCTAGGTAATCCCCATTGGCAGCACATATGTTTTCATGTTAACAAGCACGGAAAGATACCAAATGACAACACGGCACGGACATGAACTGATGACCTCACAATGTAAACACCCTCACTATAGAGGATGTCCCCCGTTTTATAGTACTGAAGCACAGAACCTATTTTTCATTCAGATGTAATTGCTTTAATATCCAAGGTAAGAATTTAACCCCTCTATGACAACCAACTATCTTTTGTCAACACTGTTTTAGAGAGAGCAGCCTGCTTCTGTGAGCCCTTCTGTTCTACGAATAAACAGCTCTGGTTATTAGCAGCTTTTTATTATAAAGCCAGGATCAAAGATAGCTCCAATCCCCACTGCTAACCCTTTGACTGCTGTAGTCTGTGACTTGACATGATCAAAAGGGATTCTCCCTCTGATTAGGTCTCAGTGATATGATTGGAGGATAGGTAAGCCCTCGGCAGTCAGAGTTGAGGACCTAGAAATGACTCCAGGACTGTAAATGCAGTAATCCAGGTGTTAGGACACACTAGTCTTGCTCTAATCACAGCCTGTGCCATAGAGAAAAAGAGCATAATGTATTAGCATACAGGAATACAAATATAGAATAATTTTGTAAGACAGTACTTGGGGTTGCGTCATAAAACGTATTCTACCTTTTGAAAACCAACACCTGGATTTGAATACTTTTGTAATTGCATGTAATTAAAAATTTAGTATAGCCAGTGAGCTATTCAATATCTACAGCTGCTGTTTTTTTTCTTTATTTTTTTTTGTCCATCTCCCTGAGTTGGTCGAAGTTTGAATGGTCAACTGCCACCAGCCATATCTTCTGTTGGAAGCTGACAGGGAGAGAGCTTCAGCAGAAAGGATACACCCCCCTGAGCTGCTAGGATGAAGATTATCTAGCAGGGCAATTGTGGCTCATAGTTAATGAAAAGCCAAAAGTTCAATATTGTACACTTATAGTGTCACACTGAAATCAGCTAATCAATACAAAACACCTGCAAAACTTTTCTAAGCCTTCAAATGATCCCTCAGTCTGGTTCAGTATGTTGCAATCAAGGGGAAGACTCCTCACTTGACAGTTGTCCCGAAAGCAGTCATTGACAAGGAGGGGAAGCCACAAAAGGTCATTGATAAAGAAGCTGGCTGTTCACATGGTGCTGTATCCAATCATGTAAATGAAATGTTGAATGGGAGGAAAATGTGCGGTGAAAAAAGTTACACAACCACAGCCTTGAAAGGATTGTCAAGAAAACGTCATTCAAGAGTTTTGGGGACCTAAACCTCATAGACAATCTATGGGTATTGTCAAGAGAAAGATGAGAGACACCAGACCCAACAATGCAGACAAGCTGAAGGCCACTATCAGAGCAACTTGGGCTTCCATAACACCTCAGCAGTGCCACAGGCTGATTGCCTCCATGCCACGCCGCATTAATGCAGTAATTCATGCAACAGGAGCCCCAACCAAGCATTGACTGCATATACTATACATGCTTTTCATTAGGCCAACATTTCTTTATTAATTTCTATAATAGTTATATAATATTCCAATTTTCTGAGATACTAACTTTTGGGTTTTCATTAGCTGCAAGACATAATTATTAAGATTAAAAGAAATGCTTGAAATAGATTACTCTATGTGTAATTAATTTATATAATATATGAGTTTCATTTTTTTAACTGAATCACTGAAATAAATTAACTTCTCAGTGATATTCTAATTTATTGAGATGCATCTCTATTTCTTCTGTACATGACCTACAAGTAGAATGACCAATTTGTTGTTAAATTAAATTAACATGTTTTCTTGGTTAGTATCCCTTTAAGATAATGTAGCACATTTCCCAGGAGGCTTATGTTAAATTATAATATCATGATGAGCTGCACCATGTGACAGGGCCAGCTTTGCTACAGCATAAACTGAGGTCAGCTAAGTCTGAATGTCTAGCAGACAATGGTAATGTGGCTTGGAGCTGTTGAGGTTACTAGCCTTTTAATGGACATTTGCTGTTTGTTTGTGGGTAACACGTCACTTTGGACTTGTTCTATGCAATTGGTAGTATGCCACTTGTGTAGTAGAGGAAACTTTTGGTTAGTCAGCACTCAGCCGACTTTTGTCTACTGCCACGAGCTAATTCCCACTATAAACACAAATGAGTTTTACTGGTTCAGAATTTGTCCCAAGTTTTGGATTCTAAGAAACCCAAATTTTTTGTGATTCGTTTTGGGCAAGTGAGAGAGAGCTTAGTATGCTACTCTTGGTTTCTGGGCAATATATATGTGTTGTCTGGGGATACTCTTTCTTATTACCAAGAGTGCCTAGTAACTGTTTAGAGCTTTGTAGGCAAGGCAATGCCCCTCTGGGTTTCTAGGAAAGATATTCAAATTAGTTTTCCTAAGCCTGTCAGATGCCAGCAGATGTAAGACGTGCTAATTTTAATATTTTGATATATTTTTGCAAGAAAACCAGAGGAGCGTTGACTGGCTTACAACACACTCTCTCTGTCTCGTTCTAGAGTTTTGCAGAAAAAATATGTCTTCAGAGACCATACAGTTTAACATACAAACTTTCAGTGCTATTTTAGTATATTTGATTTGGGTAGAATTATTCTGTATCCAAATCAATCTTTTTTTTTTTTTAAATTTTACAAATTGGACTTGATTAAATATATATTCAATCTTAATTGCATAGTTTAAGATTGTGTCATTTTAATTGGATTACAGTTTTTCCAGTTCACTCTATGGGATGTGCTGACAATTTCCTACTGATCAGTCTACTTCACTGTGCTCACAGATCCTATTCCTTACACAACGTCCACACACAAATTTTCTCTAATGATAAAGTGTGATCATCCAAGTATAGAACCTCTAAAAAGTCTAAACCCCAGTGATAATCAGTATGGGTGTCTCTTATTACTACAGTCCCTGACAGAAGTTCTGTCGCTTATCCATGTTGTGGAAACCAAAGCTTATAACCTGACTTAATTGGTTTTAGAAATGACTTATATGAAAGCTGAAAGCCACCCAAATGAGGGTTTTTTTTTACGAAAATAAATTTGCTTCACTGCTGAAATATTGATCATTTAATGAACACAGAAAGGTCAGATTTTGGCAAGACAAAAGTTTTGTCGCCTTGTCATATAATGCACCCAATCCTACTGTAGTTTACAGCCTCACCTGTGCTCACTAATTGATCGGTTAATTAATGGGTGTGTATAAAAAGAACTCCAGCACCTCAGACCTTCACTTGAACTGCAACTTGACCTCTGACAACATGCCAAAAATCCACCCTGCAACCAAAGCCTTGATTATCTAGAGGCTGAAGACCAGATCCACTGCAGAGGTGGCTGGCACCTTTAATGTGTCTCAGCGTGAAGTACAAAGAATTAAAAAAAGATTTGAAGAGAATGGAGATGTTTTTGACAAGCCCAGGTCTGGCAGACCCCGCAAGACAACTGCTCAGGAGAAACGCTTGTTGGTTCGAAAATCAAAAGCCAGCCCCTCTTCCACTGTAGCAGAGCTCCAACAGGCCTGGTCACCTCAAGTCCCTGTGTCAACTAGAACAGTTTGTAGGATTCTGTCTCAAAATGGCCTCCATGGTCGAATCAGTGCTCAGAAGCCAGCACTAAACAAAAGGCAAATAAAAAACCGTGTGGCATTTGCCAAGGCTCACAGCCTGCTAAACGGATGGAAAAGTGGCAGAAGGTGGATTTCTCAGATGAATCTTCAGTTGAATTACACCACAGTCGCTGCAAATACTGCAGGAGACCTACTGGAGCCCATATGGATCCAAGATAAACCCAGAAAACAGTTAAGTTTGGTGGTGGAAAGATCATGGTCTGGGGTTACATTCAGTATGGGGGTGTGCAAAACATTTGCAAGGTGGAAGGCAATATCAATAGCCTAAAATATCAAGAAGCTACCTCTTACATTCCTAATCATAAAAGGGGTCAAATTTTGCAGCAGGATGGTGCTCCATCTCATACATCCATCTCTACAACAAAGTTCCTCAAGGCAAAGAAGAACAAGGTGCTCCAGGACTGGCCAGCCCAGTCACCAGACATGAACATTATTGAGCATGTTTGGGGTAGGATGAAAGAGGAAGCTTGGAAGACAAAACCAAAGAATCTTGATGAACTCTGGGAGGCATGTAAGACTGCATTCTTTGCTATTCCTGATGACTTCATTAATGAATTGTATGAATCATTGTCGAAACGCATGGATGCAGTCCTTCAAGCTCATGAAGTTACACAAAATATTAAATATGGCTCTAATAGCACCACAACTTCATTCACCAATTTTATAACATATCTTTGTATTTGAAGTGAATTATTTGTTAGATTTTCACATTACTTTCTGTGGGCGACATAACTTTTGTCTTGCCAAAATCTGACCTTTCTGTGTTCATTAAATGATCAATATTTCAGCAGTGAAGCAAATTTATTTTCGTAAAAAAAAACCTCATTTGGGAGGGTTTCAGCTTTCATATGAGTCATTTCTAAAACCAATGGATGAATTTTAAGTCAGGTTATAAGCTTTGGTTTCCACAACATGGATAAGCGACAGAACGTCTGTCAGGGACTGTATACAATATTTCTGTTCCTTCTCCTTGAATGGCGCCGCTGTTCATATAAGGCGATTGCTGAATACCCTCCCACCAGGTTATATCTGATCCCTTCATCCAACAATCAGATCTATCATTATCACAGGGAGGGGGCTTTCTCAAGTAAACCCCTGGTCTATGTATGCTTTGTGCTCTCACCACTGTGACAAGCACCATCCAGCAGGCAAAACTGTGTTATTTCCATTGAGAACCTATAATTACTTACTAGAAGCAACAATTTAGCATGTTTAACGTATTAGAAAACACATCCAGAGGATAGCAAGAATGACAAGTCACACAGCGAGATGCTGACATATTTTATCTATCCCGGATTCCTATCAGCACTAGCATGCACGGAGGATCATTTTACACATTTCTTCCATCCAGTACTCAGTAAACAGCATGACACACATTATTATGACACTACTGTTATGAAAGTCATCCTTTGTGACAAGTAGATGTAAAAACGGAGAGAAGCATTATACTATGAGCTGTTAGAGAGATTTTCAGGATTAAAAAATATGCAAAGAGTAGGAAAGTTGCTAAAATATAAAAATAACTATTTGCATGTGTTAAATCTCCCGCCACTCCAATACTCCAATGCTGTCCCTTCGGTGGTCCCTGTCGATCTCTGAGGACGTGCTCTACATGCACATGACTGCTGCAATCACTGGCCTTTTTGGTGATGCTATAAATATCGATGAGGCAAGTGAGTGGCTGCAGTGGTCACGAGCCTATATACGTGACATCATCACTGCAGAAACCAACAGTGGCCCAATGATCAACAGCGCTGTGGGATTGAACAGGTGAGTTTTTAGGGCATTTTTTGTTAGTTCATAAACTTTTCTGATGTTCATCAGTTATTTTCAATTACAGACAGGCATTGGGTGTTAATTATTTCTAGTAATACCATTTTATCTAGTAAAAAAATGAGTACACATCTTGAGTCTTTGACTACTTGCTATCACAGATAACAGATAAAAATAAAAACCTTAAAGTACACTGCCATATGCCCGCCATGCTGTGATCATGCAGCACACCAGCTGTGTTCATGTGATCACCCATGCAGGGGTTCAATTATTTGTGATTTACTGCATAAGACCTCACAGAGCTACATCAACAAGAAAAAAAGTTATGCCTCTTCAAATGTGATGAGGAGAAAATGAAAAATCTACTCTTGAAAGTCTAAATTGGTTGCATCCTTCAGCATCTTGTTATTTAGCATTTTCATTGCTGTTTTTAACAGTTCTTTTTGGGTTAAAAAAAACAGCAATGTTACTTTACAGTCTAAAGCAAGTTATCAAAAAGGGTCTTATGACAAGAACACACAGACTTATATATGGCTCTCTTTTTTAGCGAGTTTAGCGCATATTTTCTTTGCAGAATTTCAAAGCCTCTCTACACCTAAAATGATCACTCGATATCTGAAAAATGCTCCGTGAAAATATGACTTGGAATTAAGGTACCATTTGTGAGAACACTCTCTTGCTCTCACTATGGTCTAGTAGCTTTTGATTGTTGTTGTATGAGAAGTACAGAATTAACAAAATGTGCACGAAACCATGCTTAACCATCCACAACTTATGCTAGGCCTAATACTTTGTGGTGCTTCTGCGCCTTTTTTTAGATAGGCAAGAGAGGAAAGGTGGGAATGGCAGCCCGAATGTGACCTCATCTTTCATCAGTGGCCTGTAAAAAGCCACTGCATGAAGGGGTCCGTCTCATACAACCTCGAAACGTCGTCGTGCGAGCGGTCCAGGCTGGGCAGTACGGCCTGAAAATAACTTCGTTATTCTATAGATGCCCCAGGGTCCGATAAAACGAAAAAGATGCAATCCTCAAGAGACGGATCAGTGATGGCTATATACTCTCTCCTACTCAGTTTCTCTCTCACGTTGTGGCATGAATGAAACTGAATCCGCTCCTTCCCGAGTACGATATTAGTGAGCGTCGGATATATCCCTGAGCGCAGCAGAGAGCTCGCATATGAAGGCATCAGCCCATAGAAGCCACCCAAGAATATTCGGCGCGATGTTGCGTGCCTTATTTTTTTAAGAGCTGTGTCGGGGCACTCCAATCAAGATACGCCATCAGAGCGTGTGGAAAGTGGAGCTACAGCCTCGCCGCAGCACAGCACACATCTGCCTTGCCAGCGGTGAATCCCCCGTCACTGAATGAGCCCAGCTAATTCTAACCTCAGCGTGCAGTGACATACCGTGCATTAGGCCTAGCCGATTCAGGATCATCCCTCGCTCCCTGAAGTATGTACACTCTCTTAAGATAGTCTGAACTTGCAACATAGTGCAAGCCGGGTACTGTCTCTCGTGTCGTTGGACTGTCATTCATCTTCAGGTGGACCCACCAGTGGCATTTCTCCGGCACACCAGAAACATACAATCAAACCAAAATATAAATAAGAAATATGGTAATGTCTAGTTATATTGACTGCCTAAGTAAGTTGAGCAGATTGATTCACCTTGAACAACAGAAATGATTAATATAGTGAACCCAGGTAGGTATATGGATGTTCACCAGTAATTGTCGACGTAGTGCTCGATACATTCCATGCTACCGCTGTAGACAGACCACGTTGCTCGCACTTCTCCTTGTGGTGAATAATACAGGCTGGAAGCGTATTACTATAAGATTGTGTGGTTATCCTTTTAGTAATGTCGGTACTGCCACATCTTGACAATCTCCCCATCACTTTGTTAGAACGAGCTCACTAACATTTGGGAAGCCACAGATGGTGAGTGGTATATGCAACAGTGAAAAATTAAGCATAAATGCTCTAGTTACTGCGGCAGTAAAGATGGATGATTTGTCATTAGATACCCGTGGTTCTAGATGCAGAATTTGGCGTCTATATGACTACTCGTTGTGTCTTAGACACAATGATTATTATGTCACCTTAACTATTTCAATGCTTCAGTTGAGTCGTTTGTTGCAGTATATCCTAGTGTACTGCCCTCTCTTATATGATTTTAGGACTCTTGTAAGAGCAGCTGTACTTCCATAGTATGAGTTACACTCAACCGTCGTAATACTCCAGATTTAAGTGCGAGCACAATTGCTGCCTGAGAGAGACAGCTTTGTGATCAAGGTATGTATGAACAGTACACTAATGATATCAGTATCAAGCCACACGAGTCTAAATTACGAGATGGTTGAAAGGGCATCATGTGTGAGCATGAGCTATGAGAGTTTATTGCGAACTTATATTTAGCTGGCGGAGGGGCGATATCCTTTCGCGGCAAGCAGATTGTGTGCGGTACACTAGCGGGAGTCGTATAACACTTACATAACTGTCTCTCCCATAGAGTATATGGCATGTTGCAGTCAACAAATAGTCACGGCAGACGTGGTACGAGCCTCAGCAAACGATACAGTTGATGTTAGAGGACAAATTCAGTTTGCGTTTAATCGATACTCAGATAGCTGATCCATTTCCAGGTATAGGGGTTTATGAAGCCGTGCGTGTCGCGCCGTCAAACCTAAGAGATGCTCCTCCGTTCTCTACACAATACAACATAGCACCCTTGTATTTTTAGTAGAATTTTCGCACAGATGAGTTCAGGCTATGGATGTTTTGTTTCCAGCAGGTAATAATGCACTGAGGAGGTGTATTGAGTTCCGCATAACAGAATGATCGCACGCAACAATGCTGTTGAAGAACTGCCCCAAGAATAAACACAGTAAATAATTTCTACAAAATAAATATGAATGTATCCAAAATACTACTTGTAAAATGTACTATTCACCCCTCGAGTACTGCTGAAACAGACTTGGAAAACCCCTAGAGCGTTTTTATTTAGACTATTGTCAAATAGAATACGACAATGCTCTTTTGACGCGAACGGGAATGTGTGACTGCCTGTGTGGGTAGAAGAAAGAGTCCGAAATCGATATTCATCATTTAAGGCACTAAGGGTCGGTTATTAACACTGGTGCTCTCTGAGAGATTTTGGCGTCAGTTATCACAAGTGGATCATGACTGTCCTGACGTGAGATTAAGAGCTTCTGCCCATACTGTGTGAGCAGAATGGGCCGGATCCCGACAACATTGTATGCCTATTCCAACGGCATCAATACTAATAATATCTAAAGTCCGCTATTAGTTCTCAGCACAATGCTTCCAGACACCTTTTGCCAATATTCTTATTGACATTAGCACTGAGATTGAGTGATGAAGTTGAAATAATGCTTTACCGCAACGAACGCACAATATAACTGTTAAATCTCGTTTGTCAGCCATGTCATTGGTATATGCAAAGGCCACATTGGTGTACAACGCATAGGTGACCACCCTAGACTATAGCAGTAATGCTGCACACCTTGCCGTCATTCACCACGTTTACTATCTGGTTAGATGCTGATGTCTGGTCTCGCTATTTGCCCATGAACTATGATATGCTGAGCACCGTGGAGCCTGTCACCATGCAATTGACCTCCCTCTGCCCTCTGATGTTTATAGATCCTTACTTGAGACCCCAACTGTACATAACTCAACCGCGTGCAGCATGAAGGCGGGAGCGATCGACAAGCTCTTTCATATATAATTTCACCTAATACACAATTGACAATGTCTACTTCGATATTCTCTGATCCTTACACGCCATAAGTGCAGCTCCTCATGTAGTAGTGCCTCTAACTCACAACATACCTGCCTCTTTCCTTCTTACCATCAAGACTTTCCTTCTCCCACCACTTTTTTTGACTGTCTAAGAAGTGCTGGATACGAGGACTCCTATGATCGACCACAAAGACCGCCCTGAGTGCAAGAGACCTGCCAAAATATGAGGAGGCACGAATCGGCCTGAAAAGCTCAACAAATATCATACCTGCAACTGCTCATGCACTCTCTCTACGATATACTAGAGAGTAAGAGGCTTGTTCCTCTATAATATAATTACTCAGAAGTTTATTCTATTCTGCAGACCTTATGTTCACGTTATTTGTGATTGGTGTCTTCTCATGTGTGTATAACTGACGCTTACTACTTTAATACTCTTAAGGAAAGTTTTTAGTGCTATCAAGAATGCAGACTCTAGACATGATAGTATATAGGCGTCCACCATTTGACTGAAGCACGTGATTGTAGACATCAAAGATCAGCTCGGTCAAAGAAGTAGGATAATGTTAACACAAGGCGTGTTATTGTCTAGGGAGCAACATGGTGGGGTAAGCAGGTATACATAGGTATAGAGAATAGGCTATTCTCAAGTTATCTAAGACCTCCGACTGGCTACTATGGATACTGTATCAGCAGATGACAGCAGCAGGTCATTCTTTGCTCGTTCAGAGCGTCGGAGCTGAAAGAGTATGTGTCGTACTCCGCATTTGCTCACTACTGCCATAGGACTCAACCTCATATACCACCTTTTCTGATCTCACCATACTATCAAATTATAGACAGAGCCATAATGGCGGTCAGCCTGTGAGTAAAAGGGACACTGGCCAAGTATTAGTTGCTCTATACTATCTTATAAAAGTAGTGAGAGATCCGCTATCATACCCCAGTATAACCAGTTGCTGCCATAGTGCCAATCACACCGCTTCTTTAGAGCTTCCATCTAGCTGGAACTGGACCCACTTTCTTAAGCTTCATCTATACATACCCCAGAGCTGTTCACTGACTGTACGAAAGCTTTACCCACTGCTCTCCGTATAGTCACCCCTTATTTGAGCCCTTGCTCTCTGCTGCCTTGTAACATGTGTACTAGTAATGGCTGGGGATGTTCTAGAATTACTAGCCCTGCATTGACTCACCAGCTCTTTCTCCACCTGGCCATCTCCATCGCACTGCGTTAAGCACTTAGGCCATCTCCATTTTGAAACGCCTTATCACAAATTGTCTGTCATATTGTATATGTGGTTAATATGGATTGTCAATAAAGAATAAACTAATTAATCTCTATCCTCAATAAGTGATAAATTAATATAACATATCTAAATGCACAAACAGGTAACACTCTCCAAGGTTCTCTTTAGGAGAGCGTTTCACAGACGAGTCGCATTTGCTGCAATTGTCTAACGAGATCTCAAGTCAATATAAGAGTCGATCGCAACAGTGATTGTCATAGGACATGCCAATTCACTGAAGAATGTTTACTGTAAGGCCTACAATGCTTTAAACGCGCTATAACACAGAGGCTAAGCCTCTGCATCGACCTTTCCTTTCTTTGCTGCGGCCAGCATAGCCCTGCCCACTAGGTCAGGTGATCGCGTTTCTTCCCGGCTTTTGACAGCGTGTGTGATGACCACTTTCCAGGTCCCCCACCTTTCTATGACTGTGTATATGACACTCAACATAAAAAACGAAGTAAAATGTGTTATCATCGTAATCCATATTGTGAAAAGTCAATGTACGAGGCCGCTATTCACCATATAGAATAAGTAGCATCATCATTATTAAGCATTGTCAAGATGTCAGCCCATTGTTACAAGCCAGCAAGTGCAAGGTTTGTCTCATGACATGCATGCGTCTAATGTCAATGATGTCCGCGAGTCAAGAAAGCAGACAGTTCTGACGAGGGAACTCAGTAAGCTTATCGCTCATGATAACAAGAGCGAATCTCAATTACCAATGGATATTGGCTAGAGAAAGAGTATTCAGCTCTATGCTCTCAGCTAGAATGATATCTACTCTCACAAACGTACAAAAAAACAAAAAATCTTGAGTCGAACATCGACGAAGATAGATTTATGTCTCATTCGAATCCGTATCTTAGCTAAGAATAGCCCAATAAGGTATATGATCACAAGTAAGCTAATAGCTATTTGACTCGTCATATAAAAACATACATTGAGTCACATGAAGTTATTCATCATATAAAATTTGTGTTTTTTCGATATAATAATCAGTTCTTCATTGTCAAAGTTCCATATCTAGAATAATTATAGTCATTACTAACAGAGTGGACTTTTTCTCAGTGATACTCTTCTTATTGGGGGTTAGATCTTATGAATTAGAGCTGAGTCCATATCGCACACAAAATTCGATTATAAGTCGTACTTTCTTGAAAAACTGCAAGCCGGTCAACTGTGACCCAATCAGATACCCAAATTCAAAACAATTAACCATAAGCTAATTAATTATTCTCAATAACACACTATCGCTCGACATCCATGCTTTTCCTCTAGCCATTCTCTAGATTAAGAGCCCGGTTCAACATAGTACACTGGTTGCAGTAAGTATTCGATTGATGCACAACCCTCATGGCGTGAAGAGACTGTCTGACTTGCATCAACGAAAATTTCACCAGAATACTGTACATTCGCCACCACACTACCTAGCCCTAAGCGTTATGCGCTGGCGTGTTATAAGCCACTATAAAGGTCGCTATCGCATGGAAGAGATAGCTATTCATGGTTCAATCTAGAATTTGCCTAGTACTTCAAAAAATGCATATTTAATAGTAACAAGGCATGTTCTACTCTACAACGAACCGTGAAAATAGCTCGAGGTGGCCTAATAGCGAAAAAGAGGCTCAGAAGACACAGTACCAATTGATCAATGTGTGGTTAACTCGCTTTGAGGAGACCTCAATCAAGTGATGTGGAATAAGCAGAGAGCTCATTATACACACTACCTTAATTTGGGAGATTTCACAAGTAAATGACAGAACTCTGCTGGAGTCATGCTCTCGAGAGAAATTAGCCAACACTATATATCTGACACAGGATTTATCCAGGACATGGCGCTACATATAATGTCATCATTCCTATATTTCTATCAAGGCCAACTCATTGATGTGAATTAGATATCTCGATCCAAAAATAGAGAGTGACAACTTATCCAGTAATAGTGTGTCAATACTACCGTGGCACACTAAGAGAAAAAGAACTTGAGACTAACTTCTAGATGACGTCCAGTCGGGTGCAAGCATGTGTTGTCGTGCTATGAATGTGAATAAAGTATGATATCGCGAGCTATGGCGATGTGTGGAAAAACATTTTAATTACATGGTTCGTGACGGATGTGGTGAGAGTGGCAAGGGAGTGCCTGAGAGTACATTACTGTCTAATCTCAAGATGCAATTGAGGTCTATTGTGTGAAGTTCCACAATGCGTGAGCGATGATTCAGAGCTGTGTTGTGGGCAAGCCTATCGTCATGTCTGCTGTCGGTTTAAGAGTCCTATGTGTTTTATCAATGAGCCGAGAAGTTCAATTGCACGCTCGAGCGTCTACATAGAGCTACTTTTAGAGCAGCATTCATACCTCCCTCTTGGCTGACAAGCCTTTTTGGAGACGAAGTGCGACTTTTCCAGTTTATCTCGAGGACCAATATGCGAGCATTTCCCTTGCACTTCTGTCCTACACGAGCTGCCCTACAATTTATTCTCAGCCAATGCAACCCATCGAGGACGTGAGATAGCGTCCTTCTTCTGGTTACCACGCCTACCATATGTAGAATCATCGTCACTCCCTTCATATGCACGATCAAGGAGACCCAGATACCACAGAGGTATATGTGTAGGCTGGCTCAGATTTACTCAGATGTAGCTACGGATAGTCTTTTATGCAATATCGCAACATTTCTGTGTTCTTAACTGCTCTCTCTGCTTTCCTATGCCCTCAGACTCGGCCCGCCTGCAGGAGTTAGGTATTAGAGTCTAGATAGTCTAGTCATATGTACGTGAATTTTTTGAGGATTAAAGAAGTGTACGTTTCCTTGTACAATGTATAGCTAATATTATTCTAACAACTATAGTCAAACGATAAATAATCATTATACATCACCATAGAAAGAACACAGCATTACCCACATGCGTCGTTTCTGATAAATCAGCGTCTACCAAGCACCTTTTTATTACGAAGTTATATGCGCTTCCACTTTTGTCTGTAACATGGCTTGAGGACTTTGTAGAGCAAAGTACCGCCATCTATACTAGAACAAAATGACACCAAAAACTTTTTCATGTTTCTAATTTATTGAGATGGGCGTGGCTCAGAAGTACGTCACGTGGTGTCTAAAACAACTACACCCCAAAGATGGAACTTTAGCGGTCCAAAGTTTTATTATCTATGACATACTGAAGTAGACTCGATTTGGAATTTGCTATGCTCTCGACTTCTCGATGTGTTTTCTAAAGTCGTATATTCACTGGAGATCTTAGACTACTAGAAGATCATGATCAGTGCAAGTACCTTATGTAATATCTCTTTGTAATATTAATCTAATAATACATTTTTGCTACTTTTTATATTCAATCTGCACGCTAGGTTACTGTGAATCGCAATCCTCTGTCTGCGATCTGCGGTAATGCTAAAAATGTGCTCTTTCCTGGTGTGAGTTATGCGAGCTAGGAGAATCTAATATGTAGAATGAAGGTTACCGATATACAAGACCTGAAATCTGGAATTTTCCATTGAAATTGATAATATATTCAAGTATTACTAGGCTATGAAGACCATACGCGTGCATCTGTATTATGTAGTGAGTGGTGTTTTGTCCCGAGTTTAATACTGCCAGCGTCCGAGTCTACGCAAAAGTAGTAACAATATGTATTATTGAATTACCTGAATAGCCTGTATATAATATAATCATACTTTCTGAAAGTGCCATTCTTAAGCCATAATACAACTCCCAACTTTGTGTGATGACTCTCTGACCGGTCAACATACTGACAAGTCTTTTTCATGTTCGGTACAGTAGCCAGAGTCTAAAGACTACACTTTTCTTGCCTCCTTATTAGTTCCAAGTCATACAAGATATATATTTCATATAACCAGTATATAACTACAGTTGCATATAAAGCCATGTAATAGCATACTACTATTCCGTTTGTGCTCAGTCTCCTATTCTAATACCAAGGTGAGTACTATACAGATTATCTATCTAGCATTGCTCTATAAGCCTACCGTTCTTTCTCTCAGTTATATCTAATACTACTCTCATATGATGACTCCTATTTCCCGCCAACACATTCACCTGTTCTTAGTTTCACATTTTATTTGACACCAATTTTGTATACATTAAATTTGCGCGGTAGTCAGAAAATACGTTTCTTTTCTCTCTATAGTCATTCATTTAGAATTATGTCAATCACTCAGGGAATGCGCCAAATATGTTAGCATCAATATAGATCCTGTATATACGAAGAGGGAGTGTGTTATGCACAATGCTACATCCCTGGAGCCTCTAAAAATAAATATCATTGTATTTACTCTCATTGTTGCTGGCAGAGAGCTATGATAGATACGTAAAAATCCGATGTACTCAGTTATGCCATAAGATTAAATCGATCAAGAAGTAATGATGGGTAGTTGCCTGTATCAGTCAGGGTTATGCCTCATTCATTCTACCGTAATCACGAGAACTTAAGAAGCTAATGTATTAGGTACTCTCCCGTATTGCACTAAATATTACGTTACCAGTCAATCTCAGCGCTGTACCCTCTTCGTCGGTCGGTCCATTTGGCGGAAATTGTGGTCCCTAAGTACATGTCACAGCCTTCAGCAAATCCGTGTAGTGACTGCTGTATTTCTCTAGTGGTGACGGACACAGACTATACCATTCTAAACTTAGACTAATCGGTCCGTGTGAAAACATTCATCCAAACTCATCCTATTAGAATATTGACATGCCATGTCTTTTAATTTAGTAGCTGCAGTCTATATAGAGCGTTAACGATCATGGACTCTCAGTCCGATATAAATTTGCAACGACACAGATGCAAAGCGCTTGCATTGAATCCCATTCCCCATATGTGCAATGTGTAATGGGTACAGTCCACATCTCCGTGATAGTTCCGTTAAAAGCTAATCGATTGTGCTTCTCGTTGCCATGTTTATCTATTACATGAGTCTTCAATCTTTTGCGGCCAGTGTGTAACGCAAATTACTGTCGTGTCGGGCTTACCGATACGCGGTCAGTCTAGAGAACAAATACGTGTTGTTTCTGTCGTGCTTGACGTCAGTCTTACACTGTAACTAGTATATACAGTCCAGTGAAAATTGTGAGTCGGATGGTTTGAGGTAACCAAATTAATTCCACTCAACGCAGCGAGGAAACCATTAACGATTTCTTACTGCTCTTAAGATAGGTGATCACATGCTGGCTGACATTGGACCGACACCTCATCTGCTTCTCGTATGTGTCAGGGTAGGCGGGATATACAATGGGCCAGCTTGCGTCTAAAGATGATTATCAGATGCGCATTCTAACTTGAGTGAAAATCAGTATGCCATCACGTGCATCACAGAAAATTACTTACTATCTTATCCGGGTGCGGCTTCCCTCTCCGAGCACGAGACCGGTGGTAACTGAACCAGCATTGCAGTTATCTAGCGTTGCTAAAGAATTTTACTTGTCTTTCGTCGTTCACTGTTCTACGGTATGTGACAGATAATGTATTCTTTGGGACCACCACCTCGATGGCACTGCGCGTAGCGGATCCGTCGGTGCCAATGGTAGCACTGCTACCTCTGCCACCCCTATAGCTACACTCCTGATTATTACAGTATTACATTATACCACGGATCATCTGACATGACAATCTTGAGAACCAATACTGATCTCTGAATCTCTATCAAGGTATACTTATACATCTCACATCTGCACTTAGGTATAGAGACGCAATTCCTCTCTAGAGTGCAAAAGGTGTGCTATACTCGGCTTGAATATGTTACGTCTCCGGTGTGAGGCTCAGAGTACTTCTTAGACATAAAACAGTATGGTATGTTTCATTGATTCTCACTATTATATATTTAGACTTTTATAACTACAGATTCCAGTGTATCGAAAAATCTTCGTAAGATAAAGAGAAATGTATATTTCTGGGTGGTCTGTGCAATATCTATTCCTCAATAAGCACACACCCGTCCGTACAGCTCAACTTACTCCAGCTCAAAAGACTACAATTTTTTACTCTCGATAACCTATACTACGATGTACAAGTTATAAAAAAACATGTCTTGATTCTTGAAAAGTGTAGTGATGCTCTCTCTGTAGGAAGTACAGATTAGCTACTGATGAGATCTATTGAAATTAATGTTTCTTTCCTCCTTACATGATAATGATGTGATAAGCTTAAGATAACCACACAGTTGCTCCAGTCAAAGTTGGCAACACATTGATTACAAGTGTTTGAGTTGCATCAATGCCGCTTGAAGAAAGTTAACGGCTTGGCTTGTCAACACTCAATTGTGCACGCAGGAGTACAAGACTACGTCTTTTCTCTCATATTTTAGCACATGATTTTTCCCAGATGCATATTTCGCAGTCAGAACAAGAAGAATCTGGTCGTGGTACACAAAGTTCTAGTTATGCTTGTAAGGTTTAGCAAGTTATTACACAAAGATCAATATAGAGATGAGATCTCTATTCGTCTTCTGTCTTAGTTATATTAAAACATAAGTTTAACTGATCTCATCTTTGCTCCCAACAATATGGAAAAATATGTTGTTATATCAATATTCTCTTTGTTTTCACTTTTTAACTTGATGTTTGGACACAAACCCATTACAAACTTTCTATTGCATGATCTGTTGACGATCGTGACATTATTAGTCTTTATAAAGGTGACACTTATTTTTGTCCTTCACACAATCTAATAATGCATTTATTAGTTGACTCATCACTCAAGTATCCTGCAGTGAACGGTATTTCTTTTGGTGTATGCTGAAAGTGTTACAGTTAGCCAAAGTAGATCCATATAGGATACATCAACAGTGTTCTTTTCTCCATACCGATATACATCATACATCTACTAAGTGGTGGCCCAAGTGGAAAACAATTTGGTCTGTCATGTCTCTCCAAGAAAAGTGAACTGTGCTCCACTTGTAGTCATCTAGTGAAGAGGTTCTCTCCGAATATAAGAACCTCTTTTGTTAATATGACTCAAGTTGTAATATGAACTTAAGACTATAATTTAACTACTCCGTCCCAGTGAAAAAAATTGGTCCAAGTTGGTTGTTTCAGATTCGTGTTTGTGGCAAGCTCTCGCGTTTCCTATTTGAGTAGTGAACTTTTTACTGTCGCGGAGCAAGAGTAGTCCATGGTATGACGATGTCTAGTCTTTTCAGGAAGCTCAGTTTACTTGATGATAAAACTCTCCTCAGATAAAGCGACGGGTTAGTAACACGAATCACTAACATATGTTCCTACCTGCTTCGCAATGTCGGACCCGTCACATTGCTTCTACTCCACTGGCTCCCGCCCGCAGAGCCTATCCTTCTAGACAATATCCCACGCTGATGGTCCACATACGTCTAGTCTATATCCCTGTTGCACAAGTATACTACGAAGTAATAACACTCCGGAGTCGGGGAGAGCATTCAATGGCATGCCAGTTGGACAGAACAAACAATGTCTGTCGTCCCTAGTAGTTGGTGCGTTACAGTAGCCGGAGTCTAGGAGATATGGACATTTTTTCTCTCAGTTATTATACTACAGGCATGAACTATTCTTTCTGTGCCGTACAGTAGCCGGAGTCTAAAGATACGTTCTTGTCCAGTATAACTACAGTCATGAACAATTCTGTCGTGTACGGTTACAGTAGAAAGTCTAGAAAATCTTTTTTTCTTCCAGTATTATATTACTACAGTGGTCGGAGAGGCCAGGGTGGAAAACAGAGTCGCTACTTTCGCGAACCAGGGGGTAAGTAGAATCATGCATGAGGGGGCTACATTTTAGCCGGCTGGCAATTTCATATAGAGCTAGCTCTATCGTGCCATTCTAGAGTGTGTGAATTATAATACCCCTTCAGATACGCAACTGTGAAAAGGATTGTACATATGGCAGATTGGGAATTGCAATGCTCATGGAAAAATAATATGCCACAGAAATATCTGCATATTGGGTAGAGCAATTCAATACGTCGGACTAAGACAGAGTCTCCAGCACGATATATTATATGTTTTTTCTCTCTATATTATATACTTAGATGAAAGTGTCGCACATGTTAGAAAAAACAAAGCGAATTTGATACGAGGGAGTAAGTACTAAGTCACAAGGTAGTCTCGCTGAGTTCGTGAATAGTATATATGTTTAATATGCACTCAGCATTCAGAAGTTTATACTCACATTCTTACTCTCTAACTGGAGTAAATACGTCGAGTTTTGCGGTGCCTAACTGATACTAAGTTAACTGCATTCATGTTAGTGAATATTACAAAATGGTTGTTACGTCAGTTTATCTTTTTTAATGCATTTGTGTATAAAATCGGAAATCATGCAAGTTTGTAATATAAATGTATTTTTAAAATTCTGCTCACATACAGGGGGAGATTTATCAAACTGGTGTAAAGTAGAACTGGCTTAGTTGTCTATAGCAACCAATCAGATTCCACCTTTCTTATCTCCTACTATCATTTTAATCCAATAAATATTCTCACCAGCAGTGCCCCTGATACCACTTTTATTTACTCCACATTGCTTATCTTCAAATGGAGGCCCTGCCCTAAAGCCACCAGCAGAAGAGAGCAGCAGCTGATTTAGCTATATATGATCTTAAAGGACCTTCAATGGTATTGTACCCCCAGCACAACAGTCCTCAGTGAACAGTATACACAATCAACACCCCATCAGGGTTCCACACAGGGAGTGTTCGGGTCCTCTTTTCTCTTACCATGAATGCTTGAGTCATGGATATGGGCAACACACTTCAACATTTCAATTATTCTTCCTAAATGACGTCTATTGTATGCTATGTTACAAAGTGAGAAATACAAGGGTTCTCCACTTCTCATATTGACCCTAAAAGTATCCTTCTTTATAGCAAAAGCATATGTGGTTCCAAAATCCTTACTTATCTTGCCAAATCGTATTTCACCCAACTAGTTCAGTAGTAATACAGTCTCCAGTATTATTTAGAAATGTTAAAAATGCATGTCTTTAACATCTCTTTCTTTCCATATCACTTACACTTTGGTATTTCAAAGAAATCAATCTTTTCTTTTGGATGAATCACAAATTACATCAAGTGTTCATCTCAACTCAATAGACTTGGATAATTCAAACTGAACAGTTATGAAATATAGATGTTATACAAATGTTTTGCATCTTTAATCTCCAGGTATCCATCACTTAAAGTAACTTTGTAAGAACTTTTTAAGATGAAAACCACGGAAGAAATAGTGTAGAAATATTGTATGCATGAATTATTGAAATAAATATTATGCCTTGAGTGAATTACATTTTTGCCTCCCTTAGCAAACTTAATCACTGCTTGAAAACCAAGGATACATGAACTATAAAGTTTTTCATAATTATGTTTGCCATATTTACAGGGGAAACAATGTATTGCCCAGGGTGGATTTAATTACAATCAAGTACAAGGTGATTGAAGTTTTAATAAGAAATCTACCACTTAAAAGACATTAAACACAAAATTATCATGAAGAACTATCACTAATGAGCAATATCTTCTCAGGGTGTACTCTACAACACTTTGATACCAAGAAACTTTAGCCGCTTAAAGATGATGAACATTAATTAGTAGAAATATTATATTACTGCTTGCAGAGATTTCATTGCAGCGGAAACAAATTCAGCCTCATTTGAATAGCTTCATTTTTATGTGTTTGATATTATGTTAGCTCTTTTATGACAGGCGGGATGTATATGAATTTTACTTTTGCCAAAAGAGAAACTTGAAAAATTATGAACAATTTAGCACCTGAAATGATTACATTTATTTGTACTGCCAGAACAAAGATAGACAATTACTGAAATATAAATAGGTGATTAGTGTACTTGCTTGGATTGGAAAATATGTAATATCTTTACATAATAAAATAAGCAGGCCTGCTGTTTTATGAATTTCAAGAAACAGACAATTTCTACTAGCTCTTAGATAACCTTTTATCTCTTATACATAAAAATGAATTTCTGTCTGTTGTCGTCTTTACGGCCAAGCGACTGGACCGATCTGCACCAATGTAGCATTTAGGTAAGGCAAGTGGTTAGAAGGGTTTTAGACCAGGTTTCATCTCAGTTCTTGAATATTCACAAAAAAAGCAAATATGTCACCATCACATGACCCGTATTAGCCAATATAAGCTCTCAGGTCCTTAATTTATATCCTAACTGACATACACATGGTCACATGACCCCTACTGGCCTATAGAAGTTTGTAGGTCCTTTAGCCTTCACCTCACTGACATACACACCGTTTTACCCAGGCTTCCATAATAATCCAGCCATTTTTCTTCACTGTTTTAAGGACACTGTGCATGCCGCGGTGGCCTCTTCATGCTGAAATGGGGGAGTATGATTTTTTTTCTACCATAGGGAAAATGGTATCTATCTATCTATAGGGAAAATGGTATCTATCTATCTATAGGGAAAATTGATTCGTTACAACAAAGCAGGCTTTGTGGCTAATCAAATTTTCCCTGAAATTCAGCTCGAATCCACTTCGTCAACTTCAATTCGCTATTGATTTACATTTAGCAATACATAGCAACATAGTAACATAGTTTATAAGGACGAAAAAATACATCTGTCCATCCAGTTCGGCCTGTTTTCCTACAAGTTGATCCAGAGTAAGGCAAAAAAATCCTGTGAGGTAGAAGCCAATTTTCCCCACTTTAGGGAAAAAAATTCCTCCAATCAGGCAATCAGAATTACTCCCTGGATCAACGACCCATCCATAGTAACTATAACCTTTAATATTATTACATCCAGAAATAGATCCAGGTCCCTCTTGAACTCTTTTAGTGAACTTACCATCACCACCTCCATAGTCTCACTGCTTTTATCGTAAAGAATCCTCTTCTATGTTTGTGTACAAACCTTCTTTCCTCCAGACGCAGAGGATGTCCCCTCATCACAGTCACAGTCCTGGGGATAAATAGATCATGGGAGAGATCTCTGTACTGACCTCTGATATATTTATACATAGTTATTAGATCTCCCCTCAGTTGTCTTTTTTCTAAAGTGAATAACCCTAATTTTGATAATCTTTCTGGGTACTGTAGTCCACCCATTCCAGTTATTACTTTAGTTGCCCTCCTCTGAACCCTCTCTAGCTCTGCTATGTCTGCCTTGTTCACAGGAGCCCAGAACTGTACACAGTACTCCATGTGTGGTCTGACTAGTGATTTGTAAAGTGGCAGAACTATGTTCTCATCATGGGCATCTATGCCTCTTTTGATGCAACCCATTATCTTATTGGCCTTGGCAGCAGCTGTCTGACACTGGTTTCTACAGCTTAGTTTGCTGTTCACTAAAATTCCTAGGTCCTTTTCCATGTCAGAGTTAACCAATATTTTACCATTTAGTATGTACTGGTGACTTGCATTATTCCTTCCCATATACATAACCTTACATTTGTCAGTGTTAAACCTCATCTGCCACTTCTCTGCCCAAGCCTCCAGTCTATCCAGATCCTGCTGTAGCAGTGTACTGTCCTCTTCTGTGTTAATTACTTTACACAGTTTAGTGTCATCTGCAAAAATTGATATTTTACTGTGCAAGCCTTCTACAAGATCATTAATAAATATATTGAAGCGGATAGGGCCCAATACTGACCCCTGTGGTACCTCACTAGTGACAGGGACCCAATCTGAATATGTGCCGTTAATAACCACCCTCTGTTTTCTATCACTGAGCCAGTTACTTACCCACATACAGACATTTTCTCTCAGGCCAAGCATTCTCATTTTATATACTAACCTTTTATGTGGTACCGTGTCAAATGCTTTGGAGAAGTCCAGATATATGACATTGATTTACCGCGGTCCAGTCTAGAACTTACCTCCTCATAGAAACTGATTAAATTGGTTTGACATGACTGATCCCTCATGAAGCCATGCTGATATGGAGTTATTTGCTTATTTTCATTGAGGTACTCCAAGATAGCATCTCTTAGAAAACCCTTAAACAGTTTACCCACAACAGATGTTAAACTTAGTTTAGTTTAACCTATAGTTCCAAGGCTCTGTTTATGGACCCTTTTTGAATATTGGCACCAGATTTGCTATGCGCCAATCCTGTGGAACATTCCCTGTCAGTATAGAGTCCTTAAATATCAGAAATAAGGGTCTGGCGATGACATTACTTAACTCTCTTAGGATACGGGGGTGTATGCCATCTGGTCCTGGCGATTTGTCTATTTTAATATTTTTAAGACGTCGCTGTACTTCTTCCTGGGTCAGACAGAGCACTTTTAATGAGAAATTTACTTTTATATTCTGCATTTCACCTGACAGTTTATTTTCCTCAGTGAATACAGTGGAGAAAAAGATATTTAGTAGCTTTGCTTTCTCCTCATCGCTCTCTGCAACTCCCCCCTCATTACTCTGTAAGGGGCTGACACATTCAGGTTTATACTTTTTACCATTTATATAAGTAAAGAACATTTTAGGGTTAGTTTTACTCTCTTTGGCGATTAATCTCTCGGTCTCTAGTTTGGCTGTTTTTATTTGTCTTTTACATATTCTATTTTTTCATTATAGTGTTTCAATGCTTCCTTGCTCCCCTCCTGTTTTAGTGATTTAAATGCTTTCTGTTTGTCATTTATTGCTTTCTTTACAGTTCTATTTATCCACATTGTTTTTTTCTTGTTCCTTAACCTTTTATTCCCATAAGGTATGTACCTCTCACAATTAGATATTAGGATGCTTTTAAAAATATCCCATTTTGTGGCTGTATTTTTATTTTTGAGGACTTTGTCCCAGTTAGCTAGGCCTATGGCTTCTCTTAGTTGACTAAATTTAGCTTTTTTGAAGTTTGGTATTTTTGTTCCTCCCTGAAGAAACGCTCTTTTGAATGACAGTTGGAAGGTTATTATATTATGGTCACTATTTCCCAGGTGTCCCCCAACCTGCACATCTGTTGTTCTGTCAGGTCTATTGGTTAATACTAAGTCCAGTATGGCTGTCCCTCTAGTCGGGTTCTGAACCAGTTGGGAAAGGTAATTGTATTTGGTTATTTCCAAGAACCTGTTTCCTTTATGAGATATACAGGTTTCAGTTTCCCAGTCTATATCTGGGTAGTTGAAATCCCCCATAATAACGACCTCATTATGTTTTGCCGCCTCGTCTATTTTATTTAGAAGTAGATTTTCTGTGGACTCTGGTATATTAGGTGGTTTATAATAAAGTCCTATTAGTATTTTATTATTGTTTTTGGCTCCATTTATTTCTACCCACAGTGACTCCTCATGTTCCTCACTTATATCTTCCCGGAGTGTGGGCTTTAGACAGGACTTTACATAAAGGCAGACCCCTCCCCCTCTCCGGTTTTGGCGATCCTTTCTAAACAGACTGTAACCCTGTACGTTGACTGCCCAGTCATAGGTATCATCCAGCCATGTCTCAGTTATTCCCACTATATCATAGTCCTCCTCACACATCACAAATTCCAGTTCACCAGTTTTATTAGTCAGGCTTCTGGCATTAGTGTACATACAGTTAAAAGTTTATATATATATTTTCCCCTACACCTTTCCTTCTGCACTGTTCTAGTTCCTCCTTCCATTCCTCCCCCAGTTCCATTACCTTGCCCCAAGTCTCTATCTGCACTATCTTCCCCATCTATAATGTAGTTATCCTCCCCCCCAGTCCCTAGTTTAAACACTCCTCCAGCCTTCTAGCCATCTTCTCCCCCAAAACAGCTGCCCCTTCCCCATTGAGGTGCAGCCCATCCCTACGGTAGAGCCTGTAGCCGACAGAGAAGTTCTCCAAGAACCCAAATCCCTCCTTCCTACACCAGGTCTTGAGCCACTTGTTTACCTCCCTAATCTCTCGCTGCCTTTCTTGTGTGGCTCGTGGTACAGGCAGTATTTCGTAAAACACTACCTTTGACGTCCTTGCCCTAAGCTTATGCCCTTGATCCCTAAAATCATTTTTAAGGACACTCCTCCTAACTCTAACTTTGTCATTGGTTCCGATATGAACCACGACTGCTGGATCTTCTCCAGCCCCTCCCAGGAATCTGTCAACCCTATCCGCGATGTGCCGAACTCGAGCGCCAGGAAGGCAACACACCATTCGACGATCCCGGTCTTTGTGACAGATTTCCCTCTCTGTACCCCTAATAATTGAATCTCTTACTACCAGCACCTGTCTGGCCTGCCCTGCTTTCCTGGTCCCCTGCTTACTGGAGCTGACATTCCCCTGACTGGCAGAGGAAGTGTCTGGCTGCAGCAGTGCTCTCCCTGAAGTGGCATCCCCCTCATCTGCCAAACTTGCAAACTTGCTGGGGTGTGTCAGATCAGGGCTAGCCTCCCTGGCACTTTTCCCTCTACCCCGCTTTCTAACTGTTACCCAGCTAGCTACCTCACTTTCCTGAGCCTCCTCACTACCACCCTCCCCCACATCTACCCCATAGAGTGCTTGCTCAGTGAGCAGTAAACTCTTTTCCAAATTGTCAGCGCTTCTCAGTGTTGAATTCCGCCCGGTTTGATACACGATGTGCGATTCCAAACGGGTAATTTGCTCACATTTTGAAGAAATATATGCACCCTTAAATGGCTGTTCCAGGACTGCATACATCAGACAAGATGTGCAATAGAACATGTATATATAAGTATATAAAACTTTGCAAAACAAATTTGAACCAAAATTGCATTGATATGTGTTTTTTTAGGAGGCAGACTTTACAAGGAAGAGAGCAAGTGTGTATGGTAGAATTGAAAATCTGATCTGGATAAGGTAGTGGTCTCAAAGAGGGGGTCATTTGGAAAGAATTCTCCAAGAATTACGTGATATGTTCGTCACCATCCACAAACCTGCAGTCAACTTTTAACTGGCCGCAGGGTCACTGTTACTGTTTATAAGTCTCTTCAATCACCAAAATGTCTATCTAGAGCAACAGAATTAATGGAAGACAGAGATTATGGGGGAGGAGGGGAACGCAGCTGAAGCTTCTAACTCAATGCGGGACCTACAAGCCAGGGCCTGAAAACTGCAAGCACCCACTGGTCCAATTCAAGGATATCTATACAAAAGGACATTTAAGCTGTGCTCAGGTAATGCAGTGTTGCTTCTACCTCTTTGGATACAGAGCAAAGTCCAGACATCATGCCTACTAAGCAAGAATAAACAGTTAAAGAAAGGATGTAGAGACGAAAAGGTGGATTACACATAACACAAACTAAACTACTTCTAATAACCATCTACAACTACCCAGGGAGTATGAGTTGTTTTTGAACCAAAGCATCTGTAATGTATGTATATTGTGCACAATCCTACTTTGATATGTCATAGTATATATACTTTATTGGAAAATATTCTGATGGTACGAAATGCACAACGGTATGAAAAGGAATGCATATTCTCTACTGTACACACGCACTGTGTGTAGGTTCAGAACTCCCCTGGATGATTGGTTTTTACGCAGAAACTCATTCATGTTACAGGAAATCAATAAATCTCTGATGTCTCTAAATTCAAGTTCCTGGTTGATTCATCAAACGCTTTTATTATGCATCACACATCAAAGACCTGGTTACGTGAAGCTCATTAATGTAGGCTCTGGGCATAAATTGCATACAACATCAACAATAATGTAGAAAAATACAATTCATAACACAAAATAACTGTATTCTGTCCAGATTTACATCCGTTCTAACACAGCAGCTAGTGATAAAACTTCAGAAAAGCTAAAATGTCAATTCACCAGGTAACAGTAATGGCTTACTGCACAGTAGTAAATGCGTTATTTGCATATCGACCTTCAACAGTTCAAAACATAATATAGCTGTATTAGCTAAATGCTGTAGATTTCCTTCTCTAAGGAAATGCTACATGTCACACAGATGCTATAAGTATTTTGGGGGTCATTTATGAAGCTGAAATACGCCTACATTAGGCGTATTTCAGGCACAAATTGCGGTGCAGTGGTAAGTTGCGCTACAATCTGCGACTTCTCTCCACTCACACTGGGTCTTAAAAAGAAGGTGTGGAGTTGGGGGGAAGGGGACAGGTTGGCAGTCCTGTCTCATTTACCATATTCTATGCCTGTTTCAGGCGTAGAAAAGGTCTACATATAAGACAGCTAGGAAGGTGTCTTATGTTTAGAAGCAACGCTGGATCCGCCAAAGTTATGAAGAGGCATGCACTCCTTCATAACTCCAGCAGATCCACTGCCAGCTTAGGGGTTTATTAAGACTGGCGTCTAAAACGCCGGTCTTAATAAATGTGCCCCTTTATTTTTATTCTTCTGGCTGCCTTACCTATAGAGGATGGGCACAACTAATAGATGCTATTAATAGGGAGTGCAGATAGCCATTATTTACATGTCTGTTGCTGTAATCCATAGGGTTGTATGGAGTGTATGCTTTGCCAACACTCCATAAAACTCTTCCCCTCATTGTTTCCCTATATAGAAGAAAGAATTGGAGATGGGGTCCCCCATCAGGTAACCACTGATCTAACATTTATCATGAGCACATTTTCCAAAATTTGTTTTAAGTCCACTTTGGTCGAATCGGCTGTTAGATTTAACTTAGTCCAAATAAATTATTCCTAAACTGAAGGTGCCCCAATTGCACTGGAAAGTCATGTATGACAGTCTGAGGTCTCCTGGGACTGTTTCCTTCTCCTTTTAGCTCTTTAACACCAAGACAGCATTAGTAACGTCAAGGTGAAAGCAACATATATGTTTATGGGTAAACGTATGGTAGGCAGTGGTAACAAACCACCTGTATAAAAGACAATGCACTATTGTATTTTTTACAGTTAAAAAAATCTCAATTTGGTGGCAGATACCTTCTTCTCTGTCTTCTGCTCTGTAAAATGGTGGCCACTACTTTGAATGATCCATGCAGAGTGAATCACAAAAGTTTCATACTCACCAAAATTCTAATTTTAGGAGAAAACAAATTCAATTCTTGTAGAATCCATTCGCTCATCTCTAGTTAAATGTTATTTGTGTGAAAACCCATTTAACGGAAACATTGTTTTAGTGGCAGGCAGCTTTCCTTGTATATCGGATGATGCACTAAAGCCTTTTCAATTATACTACAACCAATTCTCCAGATCCATGATGCTGCTGCTAACAGTAGGTGCACTTTACACTGTGCAAACTAAAGCACCACGAAATGAAAAATTAATTCCCACCTTTTTTTACTTTCAAGACATAATTACAATAATGATATATCAGCCATGCACACCCTTTATTGAGTATATTCCAATTCTATAAACCTATGAATAATCCATTTACCTTTCCTTAGTTTTTGCTTGGTTTACTTAGCTCGGGGATTGCAAACCTGCGGCTCTCCAGCCGTTGTAAAACTACAATTCCCACCTTGTCCTGCAGTAGGCTGATAGCTGTAGGCTGTCCGGGCATGCTGGTAGTTGTAGTTTTGCAACAGCTGGAGAGCCGCAGGTTGACCATCCCTGACTAAGCTAGTTATTTGGTCAGTTATAGAGCTTTTATTCACGCAGAACCAGCTTTGTGAATGGTGATTTTCTTTTGATGATACAGACACATTGGAGCCCATCACATCTGCACTGTACAGTCCAGCTATTTTTACTATGTTTATATAACCTACCAATATCCATTTGGATCTTTAACATTTTAACAGGGCAGAAAAAAAATAAGGCATTATATTTGTGAATTAAAATATGTAAATATATACAGGAACATGTAGAAAAGTAAATGCATAAAAAACTTCGCCCAGATTTTGAGTTTGGCACCCTTGGAAAACGGCCGAATGGAAGACTTTTATTTGATATATTATTTACATAATGGTTGAGAGTAGAATTGGTTTGTGTGTTTTGTGCATCACATTCTGCCCATTATTTAGTATCTTCAGGGAAGAGCTGCAAATAGCAGTCGTAAACACAGCCGACAGGGCACAGAATTCTTCCTGACGCTGTCTCACTTGCAAAAAAAGGTCATTTTGCATCACTGGAATAATTATTGCAGTAATAATCATGCTTAGTTTTGACAAAGTATTCAGAGCTCTTATTAACCCCAATGGGGTACAAATCATTTTTACTTAGTGTAGCTTTCTCAAATGTTCATCGTTTATACAATAGCGTTGAAAATTCTTAAAAATTATGAAATAAAAATATGTTGTACAGTCATTGGGGATGCTATCATTCATAAACTATGCTCCTTTTGGTTGCAACATTAACATACAGAGCTGTACAGTCCTATTAAATTCAGCAGCCGGAAAATGTGCTATTTCACATTACTGCTAACAGGCTTCAAACCTGATGCAAAAGAAGGTCAGCAATGACTTAACAACCCCTTGCCTCGTACAAGTCACATTCTCTCATTTGAGAAAAAAACAAATAGATTGGCCCAGAGCCAGAATGTAATTTCTCTCTGACTCTCGTCCATGATCTGTTGTACGTTGGTCGCGCTAAATTTACTACAAGAATTACAATGTACTTTCTTAATGAAGCATTAACGCAGCAAATCCATCCAAGTTGCAATGAGCTGCTGCTCTTGAATTGCCACCTGCTTGCACAATACTTTTAGCTTTCCTATTGTCAGCTGACCAATACGAGAAGCACTCAGGCAATTGTGATAGAACTAGTCATGCTAGCTGTAAGCACCCCATAAAGAGAAAAAAAAGCACCATCCTAATAGTATGGTAGTATAGTTTTTAGTCATACTAACTCACTATTATAATAGTAGTCTATTTAATATTCAAGGTCCAAAAATTTCTGAAACATGCTTCAAACATAAAATGGTGCAGCAAAATACTACTATATTACTTCATCTATTACTTATTACAATGTTAAGCAAAAAAAAAAAAAATAAAATGTAATACTAGCTGAAGGACCCGGCTTCGCCCGGGTATATTTAATCTATTTCATTTAATGTTTGTGTGTGTCATTAAAAGATATCGAGAGTGACGTCTACAGTGCCCGTCCCTTTAACAGTGACCGCCACAACATCCTGCCCCTTAACAGAAACATCCACAGTGTCCTCCTCTTTAACTGTGACCTCAAAAGCAGCTAGGGTGGCCTTCAGCCCAGAAAGCCAGACCTCACCGGCCATTCCCCCAAACGTGAAGCAGCGCCCCCGGTCCCCATGAAGCCACACCACTAAACATGAGGCCATGTCACCTGGCTCTGTGAAGACACAGAGGAGAGTCTGAGCGTGAGCTACTGAAAGGGTGGACATCCCTATGTCCATCCAGGAACTGCGCCGGGCGGAGGACAGGGAGCCAGAAAACCTGACTGTCCAGCCTAAAGCCGGACATCTGGCCACCCTAACATCAGCCTTCTCCTAGGGAGGCCAGAGGTCCGGTTTTAGGCTGAAAAGTGTGGCTTTCAGACTCCCTGACCACCGTCCGGCGCAGGGCCTGGACAGACACAGGGATGTCCACCCTTTCAGTAGCTCACTCTCAGACAGCTTCACCTCCGTGTCTTCATTGAACCAGGGGGCGTGGGCCTCATGTTTAGGGGTGTGGCTTCATGGGGACCGGTGGCACAGCTTCACATTGGGGGGGAGGCTGGACAGTCTGGCTTTCAGACTCCCTGTCCTCTGTCATGCGCAGGGCCTGGATGGACACAGGGATGTCCTTTTGAACAGCTCACTCTCAGACAGCAGCACTGTGCAGTCTGAGCATGAGCTGTAGGGAGAAAGTCACCCTCCCTCCCCTACAGCTGACAGAAGTTGATTTTTACCATCATTTTTTCAATCCCGGTCAAATGCGGCGTGGAAGGGGCGTGGCCTGACTGAGTCGGGGGAGTAACTTAGTGGGGCCTGGGGGTGGCGCTTTTAAGTCCTTCTTTTGATGGTGGCCTGAATTACAGGTCGATGCCTTAGTAATTTAGGAGGATATGTGAAATTTACATTATATGAGGTAATGATTGATGATGTCAGTCTAAAACATAACCGGAATACACCTTTAACAGTGTCATCCACAGCACTCTGTCCCTTTAAAGCAGACCTAAAGCAGTGCACTGGCTAGGTTGTTATGGAAACCTGGCGTGTGTGGAGACTAACTGCCTGTGAGCTTCTGTTGGCTGATAAGGGTCATGTGACCAGGCTTCTATTGGCTAATGAATTTTTTTGGAATATCTCAGGAACGGTACGTCCTGGAGAGCTGAGACCCGTTCTAAAACCTTTCCGGAAACCTGATGTACCTGTGTGCCAAATTTCGTGATTGTAGCTGTGACGGTGCGGATTCCTTTAGCGGACATACACACACACATACACTCAGCTTTATATATTAGATAAAATGGGTTGTCCAAGAGTAACACAGACCTCCCAGAGTTGTCGACCCATGGTGAAGATTATACTTACCTAGTACCCACTGCTGGGATCAGTGTCTAACTCTCAACCTGGCTTTTCCTCTCCTTGCCTCGCTGAGATAAAGATCTGTTGATGGGGGATTCATGACCTCTGCAGACTGGGATTGGCGGCAGTGGGCATATGTCCCCCTGTCGACAGTTGTTGATCTCAGCACATTAGGAAGAAGAAGAGTTGGCCTAAAAGCGTTAGATACTGAACCTAGCGGTGGGGACCAGTTAAGTATCATCTCCATCATGGATTTCAGGTTGGCCACTCCAGGTGGTCTATGTTACTCTTGGGTAACCCCTTTAAACAATTTGCCAACAAATTATCACTTTCTATCACTTTGTTCTGTCAGAAATAAAAACAATTGTCTCTCCCAAAAATTGCAAAATGAAAGTGAGTTAGTTTTAGAGCTAAGGTTGACCTGATTCTATTCAGGAAACAGCTTTCTGCAGAAAAGGAACATTGATCTGCAATGAAGACCAAACAAGGCTAAACACCACCACATACAGTAAGGCTTCTTTCACACTAGCGGCATTTAGTCCGGTTGCCTCTCGGCATGTTTGCTGTGCTGCGGCCGGAACTACACTCCATCCCCATTCACTATAATGGGGGCAGGCCGCACACCCGCCGGAACCGCCTGCTGGACACCCCTGCCGCTAGTGTGAAAGTAGCCTTACTAAGACCCAATCCTTTTGTTGCTCCAGCAGATCTTTGAGGGTACCAGGTCAGATTCCAGGTCTGTTTCTAACATCAGTCTTAATATAAACTGTGATGGTGCAAGATACGTCACAATTAATAAGAGATGAATACTAGAGATGAGCGAGCACTAAAATGCTCGGGTGCTCGTTATTCGAATAACAAACCCCATTGAAGTCAATGGGAGACTCGAGCATTTTTTGCAGGGGACCGGGGCTCTGCATAGGGAAGGTTGCGTGAAAACCTGGAAACCTCAGAAAATGATGGAAACACCACGGGCAGCATGCATGGATGCCTCTGATGCTGCCTAATCGTACCATTATGCCAAATTCTGGGCAACAGCCTGGTGGTGACCCTAAAGGCAATTGTGCTGACCCAGACCAAGATGGGCAAGGCACATGTGCTGGCACATGTTAGGAAAGCACCGAACTAGGTGCAACGAAGGTCCATCACCGCCTGCAGGTGACACCACTGCTCATGCTGGCACTTCTATGCTATCCCCCGCCCCACGACGCAGGCATAAGCCTGACACAGCATGGTGACAGCGCAGTGACACCAACAAGTGACCAAGTTAGATTGAGGTAGCAGGTGAACCACCCAAAAATGTAGCCTGACACAGCATGGCGGTGAACCCATAGTGACCAAGTTAGACTCAGGTGGCAGGTGAAGCACCCAAAAATTTAGCCTGACACAGCATGGCAGTGACACCACCAATGCCTTGGTCAGACTGAGACTGCAGTCAAATGTCTGTAGGTGAGCCTCCCAAAAATTTGTTTTGGAGTGTCCGAAGTTGATCCTCTTAAAAAATTGTTTTGGAGTGTCTGTAGTTGATCCTCCTGTAAATTTTTTTTGTTTTTGTTTTTCCTGTTATTAGTTTATGTACAACCCATGGCTGGCATGGTGGGAATATATAGGTTTGCTTCACAGACGTTCCACTGCACCATTACATTTTCTTCATCATTGCCAATTACTTTTTCACCAACTGTGTCTGGCAATGATAAAGGGGAAGGTGAATCCACTGCCGAAGAAAAGTGTCATCCTCCTACAAGTCTCCACTTGTTCTCAATAGAAAAGGGGATGTTCTTGCCGTGGCCTTCCTCATAGTGGCCGCTTCTGCGGACGACAGAGGTGGTGTACCTACGGACAGCCTGACCGAACATGATGGCAGACGGGGAGACACTCCCTCATGTAAAATTGTTTTTTGAGTGTCTGTATTTGACGCTACTAAAAAATTTATTGGAGAGAGGGCCTGTAGGTGGCCCTCCGTAAACATTGTTTGTATAGAGCGCCAGTTGGCCCTCAGAAACATTGCCTGTTGGCTCAGCGTTTCTGTGTGAAGAGGAGGAGGAGGCGTTGGAGGAAGAGGCATAATAAGTCTGAGAAACTTTGACCGAGGTAGGCCCCGCAATCCTTGGTGTGGGCATTACATGAGTGGCCCCAGGGTCAGACTCGATCCCAGCCTCTACCAAGTTAACCCAATGTGCCGTCAGGGAGATATAGTGTTCCTGCCCGCCAGCACTTGTCCACGTGTCCGTGGTTGGGTGGACCTCATCACTAACCGCGTTGGTCAGGACACGGATGGTGTTCTGAATTTGTCGCTGCACTGTATAATTTGAAAACTGAGAGAATAAACGTAGTGTTTAGACGGCGGTTTTTGTCCCGCAAACCACTCAATTTGTCGCTGCACTGTATAATTTGAAAACTGAGAGAAAAGACGTAGTGTTTAGATGTAGGCTTTAGTCCCGAAAATCACAGAATTTGTCGCTGCACTGTATAATTTGAAAACTGAGAGATTAAACGTAGTGTTTAGACAGCGTTTTTTGTCCCGCAAACCACTCAATTTGTCGCTGCACT
The DNA here is from genome assembly GCA_900303285.1 of Rhinella marina. Lineage (NCBI taxonomy): Eukaryota > Metazoa > Chordata > Amphibia > Anura > Bufonidae > Rhinella > Rhinella marina. The sequence continues at coordinate 95,379 of ONZH01026801.1, forward strand.
GTATAACTTGAAAACTGAGAGAAAAGACGTAGTGTTTAGATGTAGGCTTTAGGCCCGCAAATTACTGAATTTGTCGCTGCACTGTATAATTAGAAAAAAAGAGAGAAAAGACGTAGTGTTTAGACGGCGGTTTTATTCCCGCAAAGCACTCAATTTGTCGCTGCACTGTATAATTTGAAAACTGAGAGAATAAAAGTAGTGTTTAGACGGCGGTTTTGTAATGCAAACCACTCAATTTGTCACTGCACTGTATAATATATAACTGAGAGAAAAAAACGTAGTGTTTAGACGGCGGCTTTAGTACCGCAAAGCACTCAATTTGTCGCTGCACTGTATAATATATAACTGAGAAAATAAACGTATTCCCTAGACTGACGCTAATGTACAGTACACTACATAATTGTTCACTGGACTGTAGTGTATATCACTGAGAGAAAAAAACGTATTCACTAGACTGCACTACAGATCCCAGCAAGCCAAGGTGCAGCAGCAGCAAAAATGAATACTGAGAGGGCTTTGGGCAATTTATTTTGGGTCTGTGTGGACCACGTGTTGTCCCTTCTAAAACCAGTGCACAGCGGGCAGCCAAGATGGCGGTAGCTGCACTACAAGTCCCAGCCAGCAGCAGACCCCCCAAAAAAAAAACATGCTTGTAGCCCTTAGAAGGGTTGTTGGGTTATTTGGGGATGATTCCTGCCTAACCAACATCTAAATTGAGGCCCTAACAGCGTGCAGCCAAGATGGGATTGAGATTGCAGTCAAATGGCTGTAGGTGAGCCTCCCAAAAATTTTTTTTTGGAGTGTGTGAAGTCGACCCTCCGAAAAAAAATTTTTTTTGTGTCTGTGGTTGACGATACTGAAAAATTGTTTTAGAGTGTCTGTAGTTGACACTCCTGAAAAATTGTTTTAGTTTGTCTGTAGTTGATGCTCCTGAAAAATTGTTTGGAGAGAGGGCCTGTAGGTGGCCCTCCGGAAACATTGTCTTAAAAGAGTGCCAGTTGGCCCTCTAAAAAATTTCCTTTTGGGTCAGCGTTTGGCAATGAAGAGAAGGAGGAGGAGGAGTAGAGGAGAGGAATCGGATACATAAGGAATCTTATTCTTTAACAGCTTTCACCTGGAGGAGATTTGAATTCCGGTGAAATCAAGGCTTTGTTCATTTTAATAAGCGTCAGCCTGTCAGCGCTGTCAGCGCTGTCAGTTGACAGGCGTTTACGCTTATCGGTGATGACGCCACCAGCTGCACTGAATACCCGCTCTGACAACACGCTAGCGGCAGGGCAGGCCAGCACCTCCAAGGCATACAGCGCCAGTTCAGGCCACGTGTCCAGCTTTGAAACCCAGTAGTTGTATGGAGCAGAGTGATCACGCAGAACGTTGGTATGGTCAGCTAGGTAGTCCCTCACCATCTCTCTGTACAGCTCCCCCCTACTCTGCCTAGACTGGGGACAGGTGACAGTGTCTTGCTGGGGTGACATAAAAGTGGCAAAGGCCTTGGAGAGTGTTCCCCTGCCAGTGCTGGACAAGCTGCCTGCTCGCCTCCTCTCCCCCGCTACTTGGCCCACAGAACCACGCCTTCTGCCGCTAGCAGTGTCAGATGGGAAGGATTGTTTCAGCTTGTGCACCAGGGCCTGTTGATATTGATTCACTCTCATACTCCTTTCCTCTACAGGGATGAGAGTGGAAAGGTTCTGCTTGTACCGTGGGTCCAGGAGAGTGAACACCCAGCAATCGGTGTTTGAAAAAAATGCTTCTAACGCGAGGGTCACGGGATAGGCAGCCTAACATGAAGTCTGCCATGTGCGCCAGAGTCCCAACACGCAAGAATTCCCTCTCCTCACTGGCCTGACTCTCCATTTCCTCCTCCTCCTCCTCCTCTTCAGCCCATAAACGCTCAAGAGTTAAGAAGGACTGAGCATTGGTACCCTCTTCTGTCTCGCCAACATTCTCCTCCTCCTCATCCTCATCCCCCTACTCCAATACGCGCTGAGAAACAGACCGGAGGGTGCTCTGGCTATCAAGCGACGTATCTTCTTCCCCCATCTCTTGTGACAAGCGCAAAGCTTCTGACTTCATGCTGAGCAGTGAGTTTTTCAACAGGCAAAGCAGCAGGATGGTGAGGCTAATAACGGCGGCATCGCCGCTGACCATCTGTGTTGACTCCTCAAAGTTGCTCAACACCTGACAGATATCAGACATCCACGACCACTCCTCATTGTAGACTTGAGGAAGCTGACTGACCTGACTACCAGTTCTGGTGGAAGTTGACATCTGGCAGTCTACAATCGCTCTGAGCTGCTGCTAATCTCTGGATAACATGTCGGTGAGCTGGCAGTTGTAGGCGCCGCTGCGCTGCCCTGAGAGTGGCAGCATCTGTGCTTGACTTGCGGAAATGCGCACAGATGCGGCGCACCTTGGTGAGCAAATCTGACAAATTGGGGTATGTCTCGAGGAACCGCTGAACTATGAGATTGAACACGTGGGGCAGGCATGGCACATGTGTCAGTCTGCCGAGTTGCAGAGCCGCCACCAGGTTACGCACGTTGTCACACACAACCATGCCTGGCTTGAGGTTCAGCGGTTCAAGCCACAGATCGGTCTGCGCCGTGATGCCCTGTAACAGCTTTTGGGCGGTGTGCCTTTTGTCACCTAAGCTCAACAGTTTGAGTACCGCCTGCTGGCGTTTACCCACGGCACTGCTGCTGCGCCTAGAGCTACCGACTGAAGGCGCCGTGCCCACGGATGGTAATTCAGAGGAGGAGGGGTTGGAGGAAGAGACATAGTACATCTTAGAAACGGTGACCGAGGTAGGCCCCGCAATCCTCGGTGTGGGCAGTACATGAGCGGCCCCAGGGTCAGACTCGGTCCCAGCCTCTACCAAGTTAACCCAATGTGCCATCAGTGAGTTATAGTGTCCCTGCCCGGCAGCACTTGTCCAGTTGTCCGAGGTTAGGTGGACCTTATCACTAACCATGTTGGTCAGGGCACGGATGATGTTCTGTGACACGTGCTGGTGTAGGGCTGGGACGGCACATCGGGAAAAATAGTGGCGGCTGGGGACCAAGTATCGAGGGACAGCCACCGCCATCAGGTTGCGAAAAAGCCTCAGTCTCTACCAGTCTATAGGGCAGAATTTCCAGGCTCAACAATTTGGAGATGTGGACGTTTAGGGCTTGGAGCTTGGGCATGTGGGTGGCCGGAATTGTATTTGCGCTTGCGCTCAAATGTCTGCTGCAAAGACAGCTGAACGCTGCGCTGGGACACATTGGTGGAGGTTGTGGAGGATCGTGGAGGTGACAGGGTGGTTGTAGGGTGGGAGGCGCTCATGCCGGGGTCCTGGGTGGGGGGTTGACTCACCGAGCCAGCATGTGATACAGGGGAAGGGGCAGTGGTGTGACCCGCAGGAGGTGAACGGCCTTGGTTCCACTGAGTCGGGTGTTTAGCACTCATATGCCTGCGCATGCTGGTAGTGGTTAGGCTGTTAGTGGTGGCTCCCCTGCTGATCCTGGTGTGGCACAGGTTGCACACCACAGTCCGTCGGTCATCCTCACTTTCTTTAAAAAACCTCCAGACTTGCGAACATCTAGGCCTCAGCACGGGAGCTTGACTCCGTGAAACAGTTGCTGATCTACTTGCTCTGGCCCTGCTTCTCCCTCTGGCCACCCCACTGCCTCTTCCAACCTGTTCTGGTGCTGCACTTGCCTCCCCCTCAGAAGCACTGTCTTGAGTTGGATTACCAACCCAGCTCGGGTCAGTCACCTCATCATCCACCAGCTGTTCCTCTGATTCCTCACTCTGCTCCCCCCTCGGACTTACTGCCCTGACAACAACGTCACTGTCTGACAACCGTGTCTCATCATCATCATTATCATCCGACACCTCTTCACGCACTACTTGCACTAAGTCCACACTCTCATCACCCACAGACTGTGAAAGTTCTAAATTTTGGGCATCGGGACAGAGCAACTGCTCAGGTTGCTGTTGAGCAGTGGTTTGTGTCTCTGGGTAGGGTCCTGAAAAGAGTTCCTGTGAGTATGCCGGATCTGAATCCATACTTTCCGTGGGGGGGCAGGCTGGGGGGAAGGAGGTTCAGCTGGAGGAGACAGAGGTCTACTCCCTTGGCTAGCGTGGGTGGATTGCGTGGAAGACTGGGTGGTGGATAAATTACTGGACGCACTGTTGTGGTTTCAATAGTGGTGTACCACGTGACCCAGTAAGTTACGAGATGAAGCTAGGGAGCGAAACTCTGCGGCATTCCACTGCTCCCTCATCAGCATGTACAGTGTCACCCTGCCCAGGACCACGGCCTCTGCCCCCTACACTACTTGAATGCCCACGCCCACGCCCTCATCCTCAACCCTTAGCCCTTGGGTTCAACATTTTGTATATTCACCAAACTGTCGAGTTAATATCTGAGGCCAAAACCGTATTCAGTAGACAGTAGAATTACTATCTGAGTCAAAAAAATGTAGGGGGGAATTTATCATTAGGAAAATATTTGAAGTCAGTTTTGCTTCAGTCTGTGTTGGAGTACTTTCTGCCACATTTATCAAACGTCACAGGTTGTTTGATAAATGTGGCTTGTCCTTAAACCTAACACTTCTGTCTAGAGAAGCTACTCCACTTTTCCTACTCCACCCTCCTCCTGGAGTGAGACTGCGACTATTTTGCGACTTTTTTTAAAAAGTCGCAATGATAAATCTGGAGTGAAACTCATTAACATGGCTAACCACACCCACTTTTCCACCCATATTACAAACTGGAGTGAGTGGTGTACACATGCAAAAAGTCGCAAAAAAATGCGCAAAAAAGTCGCAAAAGCCCTATCGTGCGACTTTTTGAAGACAGAATTCTGGAGTGAAGGTGTGATAAATCAGGGCCGTAGTCTTTAGACTCCAGCTATTGCACCGCAAACCACTCAATTTTGCACTGGACTGTAGTTTATATAATTGAGTGAAAAAAAATGATTCTCTAGACTGCGACTGGTGTATCGCACACCTCACAATTGTTCACTGAACTGTAGTTTATATAATTGAGTGAAAAATTTATTCTCTATACTGCGGCTAGTGTATCACACACCTCACAATTGTTCACTGAACTGTAGTTTATATAATTGAGTGAAAAATTTATTCTCTATACTGCGGCTAGTGTATCACACACCTCACAATTGTTCACTGGACTGTAGTTTATATAATTGAGTGAAAAAACGTATTTTGTAGACTGATGCTGCTGTACTGCACACCTCACAATTGTTCACTGGACTGTAGTTTATATAACTGAGTGACAAAACGTATTTCCTACACTGCACTACTGATCCCAGCAAGCCAAGGTACAGCAGCAGCAAAAATGAGTACTGAGAGGACTTTGGGCAATTTCATTGGGGTCTGTGTGGACCATGTGCTGTCCCCTTTCTGCCACCAGTGCACAGTGTGCAGCCAAGATGGCGGTAGCTGCACTACAAGTCCCAGCCAGCTGCCGAGAGGAGGACAAAAAAAAATGTTGTTGTAGCCCTTAGAAGGAGCGTTGGGTTCTTTGTGGATGATTCCTGCCTAACCAGATTCTAATTTCACGCCCTAACAGTGTGCAGCCAGGATGGCGGTAGCTGCACTACAAGTCCCAGCCAGCAGCCAGGAGGAGACCAAAAAAAAAAAAAAAGTGCTTTTAGCCCTTAGAAGGGCTGTTGGGTTCTTTGTGGGTGATTCCTGCCTAACCAACAACTAAATTCAGGGCCTAACACTCTCCCTGACAGACAGCAGCTCTATCCCTAATCTCATGCAGACGGCGTATGACGCGAGCAGCGCGGGACCAGATTCTTATATTCCCAGGTCATCTGATCTGGCCAGCCAATCCCTGCTATCGACTTGTAGGGGCCCCACGTGATGCTAGGAGGTACCAAAGACTCTCCTGCATGTTGATTGGATAAAAAAGGCGGCTAACATGCAAGAAGAGGAAGTTGCCATTTCCTCGAGGATCGCAATATGCTTGTCCGAGTAGCGAGCATATGCGAATACCCTAATGCTCGAACGAGCACCAAGCTCAGACGAGCATGTTCGCTCATCTCTAATGCATACCACTTTGTGACTTTTTATCACCCCAAATCTCTCCTACACTATTTTTAATACTTTAGCTTTAGGCATTAGGGCTAATGGGTCTTATGATTTATCTCATATTATTAGGACTCACATCTAGTTTTGCTTTTATTTTGGCATAATTTGGTGATAATTATGTTATTACACAATACAGCAATATACCACATTTTTCACACTATAAGATGCACTTTTCCCCCCAAGCGCTGATTAGTACAGAAGGACAGGGAAACGGTGAATGCAGTGCTCTGTAACCTCACCCTGTGCGGTGTCGGGTCACAGAACAGCACGACAAGAAGACCAGGAAGGGCGCTGGAGACATCCTAAGCAGGAGAGGTAAATTGGTTTATTTTTTTTCTCTGATCTGAGGTGTGATTAATATGTGGGTCTTTTTAACATGGGGTCTGATCTGAAGTCTTCTTCACATTAGGGCTTATTACAATGGAGGTTTAATCTAAGGTTTGATTGGAGGTCTGATCTGAGAACTGAATAGGGGACTTATTAATATTGGGGGACTGAACAGGGTCCTTATTAACACTGGGGGTCTAATCTGAGGTCTGGTTGGGGTTCTTATTAACATTGGGAGTCTGATCTGAGGTCTGATTGGGGGTCTTATTAACATTGGGAGTCTGTTCTGAGGTCTGGTTGGGGTTCTTATTAACATTGGGAGTCTGTTCTGAGGTCTGATAAACACTGAGGTCTGACTGAGGCCCTGGGCTGAGGTCTGATTATTTTGGGTGTCAATTGGGGGTCTAAACTGCGCTTTGATAAAAAAGAAATTCTTATTTTCCTCCTCTAAAACCTAGGTGTATCTTATCCGCAGCTCCGTCTTATAGGGCAAAAAATATGGTAACTCCATAGATTAGTAGCATGGTTAAAGAGGCTGTCTTACCACAGTCCTTTCCTGTAGTATAATTAGCTTCCATACTTATAAGCAATTCTTAAATATATGTAGTTAAAAATGCATAGGTGACAATTTATCTGCCAGGGCATAGACAATGGAGCAATCACTGTTTGTATTGTTTTTTCTAGGGAGCATCCACCAGATGTATAATTCTAAGTTGGACATAAATGCTCAGATAACTATCCTCGGTGTGATAGACTTCTTCCATTCCTGTCTTTCAAACTGTACATTGATAGCAGGGGGTACAGTGGACTTGATCTGATGGAGGCCTGGATGTGGGACACCTCTGTCAACTGTCCTGCTCCTCTCTACTAATATAAAAGTAAGACTGTTGTCATGTCAAAACAACTTGTCTTTATTTCCCAGAGCATAGCCCTCGTAAGCGGTCTTTAAAGAGAAATATTATCATAGGCACATACCTCCCAAGTGTCCCTCTTTTGGAGGGACAGTCCCTCTTTTTGACTCAAGCCCCTCTGTCCCTCTTTGATCCTTAAATGTCCCTCTTTTTGACCTGGAGAACTAATGCATAAATGTGCATTAATACATTTACTAAATTGCTCCTTACTAAAGTGTTTGTATGGTTTCTACCTGTATATTAGACCAGAACTTCATTATTTGGTGCAATTTGTACCTTAAAATATTTATAATCTGATGATGTATGTGCTAATATTTATATGGACATTAAAACTCAAGAAAAATATTGCCGCAGGGGCTCCAGTAATTATGCTTTGGGTTGACTTAGGGGGGTGGCATAGTATGAAAAAAACTGTCATGATGTGCACCGCACACATTGTCCCTCTTTGCAATTTTCAAAAGTTGGGAGGTATGTAGGCAGCAGTCTGGATATGTTGTGTGGGGAGAATTGGGACATCACTTTATTGACACATGTGGTCCTGCTGCTCTCCTCTGCCTCAAGAGGAGCTACTGAACATCAAGGAGGGTTGGAGGAGCAGTTGGTTTAGTGTGCTCTTATTTGTATTGGGAGGTCACTGCTAACAGACCCCCTTTAACACCTAAGCCTGGTCTGTACATGATTCAAAGAATGAGAAAGAAGATGGCCATCTATTCATCCACACTGAACATCTCCCATACCCAGTGGTGAAGGATTTTTTTTTTTGCGAGGGGTACACATTTGTGGGGGGTCAGACTAAATGAGAATGTGCTCTGATCTCTCCTACTTACAAGTAGCAGAAACGGCTACAGCTTGTAAGTGGGTTATAATGTTATTTATTTTCACATTTGTATTTTTGTAAGTACTACACCTTTTCTATTAGAGCTTAATTATCCACTTTTTCGATAATGGCTGCACATTGTATCTGGGATGTGTGGACTGCGCTAGGGTGTAATTTATGCTCAATCTGCAATCTAAATAGAAAGGTAAGAGCAAGATTGAGTGAGTGGAAACAGATTAACCGCTTGCAATCATGCGTGTGAAAAGTGCTTGAACAGTGCATATGTGACAGAGCAGTTTTGAGATAACCTCTTTAATGGTGTACAATACTGTCTTCTGGAGAACACTGTTCATAATAATGACATCAGTAAGTGAACATAATTCTACAGACTGACAACACTATTTACACTACTGTCTTTGCTTCCATTTATAATGGAGGCGTAACAGTCATGACAGCTTTGATAGCAAACAGATCTGCAGTCTATTAGTGTCCTAGTATTTTTGGCAATAAGACTGGGTTTGTAGACCAGTGTTTCCAGATCTTGATCATTAGTTTCCCAGAACAAAGAGACCAAACCTCTTACAATAAGGAAGGTAAACTGATTTCAGCCAGCTCAAAAATGTTTCACAAAGCAGTAAACATATCTGAGCCAAATAATAGCACTGGACAAAAAATAAAGGGGATTTTCCAGGAGCTTTACACTGATGACTTACAGTATTCTCTGGATCAGTGGAGGTCCAAAACTTGGGACCCCTGCCAACCAGCTGTTTCAGAAGGCAGTAGCACTGTGGCCTTCTCCCTGCTCACCAGGCACAGTGCCATACATTTGATAGCGGCTGTGCTTGGTATCACAGCTCTGCCCCCTTCACTTCAATGGGACGAGCTGCTACTAGGTCATGTGACCAATGAACGTGACATCACATGGACTAGGCAAAGCTGGACAAGGCTGTGGCTCTACTTTTCTGAGCAGGACCGTAATTATAGCCATAGCAGCCATAGCAATTGGCACAGAGATGGAAGGGTAGTCCAATCAGGTGCAAGAGCATTGTACTTTTTTTGGGGAATAACAATATGCCAACTTTTTGCTTTAATGTTGGTTCTCTGATACATGGTGCTTTTATACATACATACCTTTAATTATTGCTACTTATACTGCAGTTTTAATTTTCACACACTAGGTGGTAGGGACTCAACTTATTTTACTATGGGGCCCTATGTGGAGATACTATATTTCTTATTTTACCTGTCTGGGCACTGAAAGAGTTAACCCGCCAGTAAGAGGTGGGAACTCTAAGCAAAAAAATGTTTAACCGTGAAACATTTTGAGAATGAGAGACCTCCTAAAGGATTACATTTTAAACAGGATCTAAGTTTACAATATTAGTTTCTGTATTTGTTGATGTCTAATATTGAGGTCTAATATTGAAGATCATGTCAGTATATCTAGTCAGTTGTGACCCTAAATCATGAGCTTGTTTAAGTTAACTTCTCTTGTTTTTTAAATGATATGTGTGTAAGAGCACGATTATGGTATGATTAAGACTCACATAACAAAAAACGTGTGAGCTGTGCTCTGTTTCTTCATGTTCAGCTACTGTAATCTTGTCTTTTGGAAGAGGCACTGGATTTCAGTGCTGATGTGAGCCTGACACTCTCTGCACCCTTTCCATCTGGAAGTCAGATGAAGACTTTTTAGTTCCCTATAAATTATAAAAATACCCGTTTCTGAAGTACCCTTTCAGTATTTTAGGAATCACTATGCTATTTATGCTTTAATAACAAAGCACCTTATAAAAAGAGAGAACTAATATGAACAAGTCATATTCAATTATGAAGTTTTATTAGAGGACACAAAATGATAGTTTTATTCCCTCATTCGTTAATAAATTTAAAGGGGTTTTCTGAGAGTTTTTATGGATGACCTATCCTCTGAACAGGTCATCAGTATGTCACTGGTGGGGTCCAACACTCAGGACCCACATCGAATAGCTGTTTTAGAAGACTTGTGCTCACAGTAGTGCTGCAGCCTTCTCTCAGTCCACCAAGCACAGCACCGTACATTGTATAGTGGCTGTGCTTGGTATTGCAGCTTAGCCCCATTCACTTCTATGAAGCTGAGCTGTGCCTAGGCCATGTGACCGATTAACGTGACGTCAAATGGACTAGGTAAAACTGGAGAAGGCTGTGGCACTACTGCGAGCACCACTGCCTTCTCAAACAGCTCCGGAGGATAGGTTATCAGTAGTGTTGAGCGAACTGTGTTTTCAAGTTCGGCATACAGGTTTGGGTTATCTAAGAATCCCGTATGGATTCTGCTACCATGGACCATAATGAAATTCTATGATGGCATGCACCATGGAAGCCTATAAGAGGCATTCCGTATTGCATTCTGTCATAACAGAAGTCTATGGCCAGCATAGATAACCTGAACCTGTACATCAAACTTGAAAACACAAGTTCGCTCAACACTAGTTATCAGTTAAAAGAACATCTTTTAAATTTGGTATGATTTTGCCATCTTTATTAAAACAAAACATGACATAAAATAGTATATGTAACACAATTCTGGCACACCTAATATAAGATGACATTATGGCCATCTGACAGTCCTGGTGACCTTGAATAACTAATGTTATCTCATGGAATTCAGTAGAGCAAAATTAGACTGTTATAACATGTACGGTCGAGGAAATGGAAAACACATTGTAAGCATGCTTTGTTGATTACAAATGTACTCTATGTAAAGTAACGGCAGTATTACAGTAAATGTTAGCATGATAAATAAGAAGGAAGAAACTAATAAGACCTAAACTGTAAATCTGCTAAATTTTGTCTATTATTTATGTTGCTCTTATTTTTAAAGGAATAAATCCTGTTAATAAGATAACTTGTACCTAAATCAATTCAAAATGTGTAACGCAAACTAAAACCAAATTCCCGTTGCATGTCTGGCCTCAGCATCACAAAATGTGTAAGGATAGTGTGATCCGGCTGCCAGTTGCAGCAGAGAATGCTCGGAAGCAGCAGGACATAAACTGAAACATGCAGCGTTTTCCAATTCTCAGCCTTCCGGTTGCATCCGACAGGCTGTGAAATTAACCTTATTTTAGTCAGAAACTTCATTGGTATGATTATATATTAAAGGGGTTGTCCGGGATTTTAATATTGATGACCTATCCTCAGGAAAGATCGTCAATATCAGATCGTCAGGGGTCCGACACCCAGTACCCCCGCTGATCAGCTGTATGAAGGGAAGGCGCGAGCAGTGTTCACGTCCCGCTTCCGTCACTTTTTCTGCTTGCGGCTGCATTGCCACAGACATACAGCGGAGAACAGGAAGATGACACATGCACACTGCACGCGCATTGCCTTCATATAGCTGATCGTCGGGAGTGCCGGGTGTCGGACCCCCGCAGATCTGATATTGCTGGCCTATCCTGAGGACAGGTCATCAATAATTAAAGTCTGGACAATCTCTTTAATAATTTGTTTCTTTATGATCATTGTGACTTACAAAGGCTATTGAACAGCTCCATTCTCTTATACGGGACATATGAGTACTGCCCTTGTAGCAACCCCATAGGGATGAATGGAGCAATGATCAATCATGCGTGCCACCGTTCACTTCTTATAGGGCAGTTAGTGGTCATTTTTTTGTCCCCGTTCTAATAATCACTGTTAGTCCCAGCAGTCGAACTCCATACTTATCCCCACACCTATGAACAGGAGATAAGTGCTATTAACCCTTTAAAGACCATAACTTTATTGAAGCCTATCAGTTACTTCAAAACCTTCAGAACTCAGCCCAAAATGAGGTTCAACAAAAGAGCAGATAATACAGATAAAATGAACCAGTCATGTCGGTCCCATAGATTTTGAATAATGACGTATAGGTGGTTGGAAAATCCCTTTAATAATCAGTATGAGAAAATGCAGTAGCATATACAATCCAATGAAACACTACCGTTCAATCTTTCTTAATGAAACATCCCAAATATTCAATAAAAGATTTGGAATTTTGAAATTAAAACAGAAAGCTATGAAGAAAAAAGCTATACAAGTGATTTTTACCTGGCCAGTGCTGTTAAATTTGTTGAAATTTTCAACTGACTTACCTCAAGTGCTTTGGATCGATTTCTTAGAAGTTTTTCTATATTGGTTGCAGCACTTTCCACCAGCTGCCGTGCATTATTGGCCTCCACCGTATACAAATTTTTGTTTTTCAAGTAAATCTGACGAAAAAGAGTAAAGAAATAACACACTTGAGAACAATATAGGAGAGTTTAAACAGAATATTTTATGCTTTGTTCTGATTTTATAATTTCAGTATAGCTGAGCTTTATTTTTTCAATGTCAAGTAAGAAATCCACTTTCAAACATATCCATAGAAGATATTCCTTTTTTCATATAGTCTGAGTCATAATTTACCATGTCCAGAACAAACTTTCATTTCACTGAGAAATGTAATCAAGAAATGTAACTAAACAGATATTTAATGTAATTAAACAGTTATTTCTGAAACCATTTAACCACTTGGCGACCACCCATTGACTATATATGTTCGGGTGGTCGGCCAGCTTCAGAGCAGGGAACTGGCTGTCAGTGACAGCCATGCTCCCCTTATAGAAGAGAAGGATGGTTTTTCACCATCCCTGCCTTCACTTCAATGAGTGCTGTGTATAGAGATCAGAAAGTGGAAATGGCACTTACTGCTCAGGTCCCAGCAGTCATGTGACTGCCAGGGGCCCGGCGTCTGCATAGCTGGCTGGATCTTAGCATACCGAATTCAGCTCTGCAGTGAGGTTGTACAAGAATGTACAGCTTCTCTGGGAAATGTATTCCTCCTTTAATTGCAGTTACTACGTTACAGTAGAAAGTACGTAGCAATTAAAAAAAAATAAAGTTTAATATCCTACTAAAGTCTTGGTTGACCTTATGGGGGACAAAGTGCATTTTAACCCCTTCAACCGACAGCCAGTTTGGACCAAATGCCGGAGCCCCATTTTTCAAATCTGACATGTCTCACTTTATGTGGTGATAACTTTAGAACGCTTTTACTTATCCAGGCCATTCTGAGATTGTTTTCTCGTCACATATTGTACTTCATGACAGTGGTAAATTTGAGTCAAAATATTTCATTCTTATTTATAAAAAAATACCAAATTTACCAAAAATTTAGAAAAATTTCCAAATTTCCAAATGTCAATTTCTCTACTTTTAAAATACATAGTAATACTTCCAAAAATAGTTATTACTTTACATTCCCTATGTGTCTTCTTCAGGTTTGGATCATTTTGAAAATTACATTTTATTTTTTTGGGACGTTAGAAGGCTTAGAAATTTAGAAGCAAATCTTGACATTTTTCACAAAATTTCCAAAACCCACTTTTTAAGGACCAGTTCAGGTCTGAAGTCACTTTGTGAGACTTTCATCATAGAAACCACCCAAAAATGACCCCATTTTAGAAACTACACCCCTCAAGGTATTCAAAACTGATTTTACAAACGTTATTAACCCTTTAGGTGTTCCACAAGAATTAAAGAAAAATGTAGCCAAAATTTCCAAATTTCACTTTTTTGGCAGATTTTCCATTTAAATCATTTTAGTCCGAGAATAAAGCAAGGGTTAACTGCCAAACAAAACTCAATAATTATTACCCTGATTCTGTAGTTTACAGAAATGCCCCATTTGTCATCGTAAACTGCTGTACAGGCACACGGCACGGCGCAGAAGGAAAGGAACGCCAGGGCAGATTTCACTGGAAAAAGTTTAAGTTTCCATGTCAGATTTGATGCACCCCTAGAGTAGGAAACTCCAAAAAACTGACCCCATTTTGGAAACTACGGGATAAGTTGGCAGTTTTGTTAGTACTATTCTAGGGTACATGCGATTTTTGGTACCTTTATATTACACTTTTTGTGAGGCAAGGTAACAAAAACTAGCAGTTTTGGCATAGTTTTTATTTTTTGTTATTTACAACATTCATCTGACAGGTTATATCGTGTGATATTTTTATAGAGCAGGTCGTTACGGACGCGGCAATATCAATTATGTATACTTTTTTTTATTTATTTAAGTTTTACACAATATTTTTGAAGCACAAAAAAAAATCATGTTTTAATGTCTCCATAGTCAGAGAGCTGTAGTTTTTTTATTTTTTGGACGATTGTCTCAGGTAGGGGCTCATTTTTTGCAGGACGAGATGACGGTTAGATTAGTACTATTTTTTGGGGCATATGCTTTTTTGATCGCTTGGTATTACATTTTTTGTGAAGAAATGTGACAAAAAAATGGCTTTTTTTAGACAGTTTTTATTTTTTATTTTTTACGGTGTTCACCTAAGGGGAGAGATCATGTGATATTTTTGTAGAGCAGGTTGTTACGGACGTGTCGATACCTAACATGTATACTTATTTTTATTTATTTAAGTTTTACACAATAATATCATTTTTGAAACAAAAAAATCATGTTTTAGTATCTCCATAGTCAGAGAGCTGTAGTTTTTTTATTTTTTGGGCGATTGTCTCAGGTAGGGGCTCATTTTTTGCGGGACGAGATGACGGTTAGATTGGTACTATTTTTGGGGGCATACACTTTTTTGATCGCTTGGTATTAAATTTTTTGTGATGAAATGTGATAAAAAATGGCTTTTTTTAGACAGTTTTTATTTTTTATTTTTTACGGTGTTCACCTGAGGGGAGAGATCATGTGATATTTTTGTAGAGCAGGTTGTTACGGACGTGTCGATACCTAACATGTATACTTATTTTTATTTATTTAAGTTTTACACAATAATATCATTTTTGAAACAAAAAAATCATGTTTTAGTATCTCCATAGTCAGAGAGCTGTAGTTTTTTTATTTTTTGGGCGATTGTCTCAGGTAGGGGCTCATTTTTTGCGGGACGAGATGACGGTTTGATTGGTACCATTTTGGGGTAAATACGCCTTTTTGATCGCCTGCTAATACACTTTTTGTGTGGCAAGGTGACAGAAAATGGCTGTTTTGGTATAGTTTTTTTTAAAAAAAAATTTTTGCGTACAGCTGGCGGGGTGGACCATGTGACGCTTTTATAGAGCCCGTCGATACGGACGCGGCGATACCTAATATGTGTACTTTTTCTTTTTTTTACTTTATTTGGGGAAAAAGGGCGCTTTTTTAACTTTTTTTAAACTTTATTTTTTTTACTTTTTTACACTTTTTTTACTTTCTTTTCACACTTTTCTTTTTTACTTTTTACATTTTTTTTAAACTTTATCAAGACCCATTTGGATCTTGAAGATCCAGTGGGCTTGATGGCTATACAGTGCATTGCAATAGCCATCTATTGCAATGCACTGTATCAGTGCTACACTAAGGCTGATCAGACCCTGAGGGTCTAATCAGCCTTAGCTACATGGCAACCAGGACGCTTTTTGTAAAGCGTCTGGTTGCCATGGTAACCATCGGGCCGTTGCCATTGCAGCAGCGGCGGCCCGATGGTATAGAGAGGGAGCTCCCTCCCTCTTAACCCCATGGATGCTGCGGGCGGCTACTGACCGCAGCATCTATGGGGTTAAACAGCTGAAATCGGTGCCAGCACCGATTTCAGCTGTTAGCAGCAGAGTGTGAGCTGTAATTACAGCTCACACTCTCTGCTGATGGCAGCGGCTCCGATCCTGAGCCGCTGCCATCAATGGAAACAGCGCAGCAGGAGGGGGCACAAGGAGGCACTAAAAGGAGGGGGCACTACAAGGAGGGGGCACTACAAGGGGGGGCACAGAGGACTTACCTGGTTTCAGGCTGCGATCTCTCTCCAGAGTGGAGATCGCAGCCTGAAACCGGCATTTTAATACTGAAGCGCTCCGATTGGTTAGTCTGCAGAGACTAACCAATCGGAGCGCTTGCTGGCAAGGGACCACTCTGATTGGTCCCTTGCCGGCTTCCCCGACGTCTCTGCTCTCCGGGAGAGCGGAGACTCCGGGGCTGTGACACTTTATAGTGTCACAGTCCCGGTAAGCAGTTTGGACGTAACTGTGCGTCCAAATGCAGCAACTTACTTGCACTTTGGACGTACAGTTACGTCCAAATGCGCCAAGGGGTTAAAAGAAATGCTGTAAATAAAAGAAAATAAATAAATAACCTCGCAGAGCTGATCTGGGTCTGCTAGGACCCGACCAGCTGTGCAGACTCCTGATCCCCGGTGGTCACATGACTGCTGGGACTGAAGCAGGAAGTGACATTGCCACTTCCTGATCTCTATATTCATCCATAGTTGAGTGAACTGTTCCCTCTAAGATGTGATCTCTGGAAAAAAAGAGGGTTAAAACAACATGCTAACAAGGATAAAAGAGCCCAATAACAGCTTGAACCACTGCAGAGTTTGGAATTTTAACTCTTTCAATTCAGGAGTACATGGCTAAGAGGGATCAGTGGTTGAATGTTGGGTACAGAGTGGATAGAATGGCAGGGACAGTGAAAAACACATCAAATTTTTAACTTTACCCAAGTAAATATTTATGCAAGTCCTAATATTAATGCGTAATGCGGGACGTGGGATAGTGTGGGCGCACAAGGCCAATATATATGTTTTGTGGATCCACTGTTTCTGTACTGCAAAAAGGATCCATTCATCTGCATAAGGGCTTGTATGATGAGAGTACAGACTGTACAACTTCTTTCATAGCTTCCTAATTTCTGCTGTCACATGCAACCAAAGTAAATGCAACTGAATGTTCACTGTAACATCATATAAGTTCCTGTACCGTGCTCCACTGGTGCAAGATAATTATCAAGTGACAATTGTTATCATTTGCAAATCTACTGATTTATTTCTAGCTTGTATCATTACCAGACAGCATCTAAGATCTCACTCACTGTGTGATGAAAACCAACAAGATACATCATTTGCAATTGGCATAACCAGAGCTTACTCATGTCACACCTCAGCAGTAGTTTACTGGAGGTGGGTGCATTGTGTATGTTTTTGAAATATATAATATGCTCTGTATTGTAATCTGCAACATGTATTGATCATAGTAATATAACTTTATGATATAAGTTTTTGAGCCAAAGGCAGAAGTGGGGTCATAAGTCCTTCCTTTATATTTTTCATTCCCTGCTGATCCACTTCTGATTCTGACTTAAAAACAGAAAAAGGTATGCAACACCACCCTAATGGTGGTAACCCTTATTCTCCCTTATAGTATGTGTTCTCCCCTTTATATGTATTGCTGCCCCCACTGTGTGTGACCCCAACCTCTACCTCTGGTGCATCTCTCTCTTTTTCTGGGAAATTGCCTGGTTCCTCCATGGTTGCTGATGTCTGATGGGCCACTGCATGCAGCTGCACAGCATTTTTGATTACCAGAAATGACAGGAGGAGGAGTTTGGAATCATCATGGACCCATGAAGGATCAATGCTGATTTGGGAGCAGTGGTATAACACTGAATATACTGTCAATGTTGCAAAGCAGTAGGTCTTTTTTCAACTGCTGTGAGACAAGCAGATGGACTTGGCAGCACAAGAGACTGAAGGACACTGTCACACTTTGCCCACTAGTGGGGACAAAAGGCTGACCTACCAAGAGATGGACTGAACAGTGGATAGAGTCACTAGCTGTCCCTGAACTATAATCGCTACTACAGTTATTGAAGCTTCTTTTTTAAAAGCTGTGTGGTTTTTGAAGGAAACAGTACCCTTTTATAACTCATTATATAGGACTGGAACTGTATCTGTTGACATTTTGCTTAAGGGACCTTTCTCATCATGTTTCATAAAATATTATGTGACATGAACATTGCACACTTGCACTCCATGGAGGTTGGGATCTATAAAAAGGCAGTGGCTTAGCAACATAAGATTGCACAAAGTCAAAGAGCAATCCTCCTACAAACTCCTGCAACCCCTTATTTGAGACATGGGTGAGTCAAGGTATAGTAAAGGGTGGCCTCTGAAAGACCTGTCACTGCACAGTAGGATGGGTTGTATGACAACAGTCACTCTGGGGCAGAATGACTTGGTGAGAACTACTGTAAAAGATGAGATGCTGAACCCCAGTTTAAGAATCATGTTGAAAGGATGTTGAATGAAGCGAGCTTTGGGTGCTGCATCTGAAGTCGCTTCGTTCAAAACTTCGTAATAATACTGTACATAATACAGAGATTAGTTTCCTTACAGTATTAGAATGTATGGGCTAAAGTTAGTTATTCACGAAGTCGCACGTGACTTCATTGAATAACTTTGGTAATTGATTTTTAAAGTGGAAAACCACTTTAAAACTTGAAACCAAACTAGGCTTTGGTTTGGAGGTACTAGTCGGAACATAAACCGAGTTTGGTTCAAAGTTTTAAAGTGGTTTTCCACGGTAAAAATCAACTATCCAAGATATTCAACAAAGTCAGGAGTGACTTTGTGAATAACTGACTTTGGCTCATCTGAGCCCACATACATTATAATACTGTACACAGAAAAATCTCCGTACACTATTATTCCAAAGTTTTAAATGAAGCGACTTCCGATGAAGCATCCAAAGTTTGCTTCACTTAACACTAAGCTATGACACTTGTTAAAAAGAAATTTGTTGAACTGCGTAATTCTAGGGAGATCCTCTTACAAGTATGCATATGAGACATGTTTTTCCTGTGTTTTTAGGAAGCACAAGGTGTTTCTGCGGATCCATACCACATGGTTCCTTATAGCTCTGTATTCCATAAATATTCTATTGTTTCTAGGGGAGAACATACGCTCCATAAAATTCTAGTGAACTGAATATATATCACTCATTTCCTGCTACCATATCATGAAATATTTTTATTTCTTTAGGGATTTATTTAAAATATTGTGTCCCACTTTTTGGACTGAATATTAATCAATGCAGAAAAATACCTTAAAGGGGTATTCTCATCTTAGACAATGGGGGCATATCGCTAGGATATGCCCCCATTGTCTTATAGATGCGGGTCCCACCGCTGGGACCCACACCTATATCCAGAACGGAGCGGCGAGCGCTGCGCCTGGAGGACCCCTTTCCGGCCACCACCAGGCAAAGCTCCCCGCTGCGCTCATAGAAATGAATGGGAGCCAGCGCTCAGCTATTTTCGGCGGCCCCATAGAAATGAATGGAGGGCGGCTGCGCATGCGCAGTGCGCCCTCATTCAGTTCGGGGGCTCCGTTCTGGATATAGGTGCGGGTCCCAGCGGTGGGACCCGCACCTATAAGACAATGGGGGCATATCCTAGCGATATGCCCCCATTGTCTAAAATGAGAATAACCCTTTAAATGTATTCAGTCAAAACATCCCTATAAAGGAATATATCAGCATATTATTTTGTGTCATTTACAGTATATATTATTATGCTATAGGAACAGAATTCACTTTGGCAATTAATCTGAAAGACACGTTCAAAAAGCTTTCAGGGAAGAACCTCATTAGAATGAAACTACACAAATTTCATTTGTGCCAGTAATCATGGGGCTTCTTTGTGCTGTTTCAAACTCCATTAATGGATGTCTGTGTAGTTCATTTTTTGTATCACAGTTTTACTTATCAACAAATATATTGTACAGTCATGGCCAAAAGTTTTGAGAATGACACAAATATTATATTTTCACATGATCTGCTGCCCTCTGGTTTTTATGTGTGTTTGTCAGATGTTTTTATCACATACAGAAATATAATTGCAATCATATTATGAGTAACAAAAGCTTATATTGACAGTTAGAATGAGTTAATGCAGCAAGTCAATATTTGCAGTGTTGACCCTTCTTCTTCAGGACCTCTGCAATTCTCCCTGGCATGCTCTCAATCAACTTCTGGACCAAATCCTGACTGATAGCAGTCCATTCTTGCACAATCAATGCTTGCATTTTGTCAGAATTTGTAGGTTTTTGTTTGTCCACCGTCTCTTGATGATTGACCACAAGTTCTCAATGGGATTAAGATCTGGGGAGTTTCCAGGCCATGGACCCAAAATCTCTATATTTTGTTCCCTGAGCCATTTAGTTATCACCTTTGCTTTATGGCAAGGTGCTCCATCATGCTGGAAAAGGCATTGTTGATCGCCAAACTGCTCTTGGACAGTTGGGAGAAGTTGCTCTCGGGGGACATTCTGGGTACCATTCTTTATTCATGGCTGTGTTTTTAGGCAAGACTGTGAGAGAGCCGATTCCCTTGGCTGAGAAGCAACCCCACACATGAATAGTTTCAGGATGCTTTACAGTTGGCATGAGACAAGACTGGTGGTAGCGCTCACCTCGTCTTCTCCGAATAAGCTGTTTTCCAGATGTCCCAAACAATCGAAAAGGGGATTCATCAGAGAAAATGACTTTACCCCAGTCCTCAGCAGTCCACTCCCTGTACCTTTTGCAGAATATCAGTCTGTCCCTGATGTTTTTTCTGGAGAGAAGTGGCTTCTTTGCTGCCCTCCTTGAGACCAGGCCTTGCTCCAAGAGTCTCCGCCTCACAGTGCGTGCGGATGCACTCACACCTGCCTGCTGCCATTCCTGAGCAAGCGCTGCACTGCTGGTAGCCCGATCCCGCAGCTGAAACACTTTTAAGAGACGGTTCTGGCGCTTGCTGGTCTTTCTTGGGCGCCCTGGAGCCTTTTTGGCAACAATGGAACCTCTCTCCTTGAGGTTCTTGATGATGCGATAGATTGTTGACTGAGGTGCAATCTTTCTAGCTGCCATACTCTTCCCTGTTAGGCCATTTTTGTGCAGTGCAATGATGACTGCACGTGTTTCTTTAGAGATAACCATGGTTAACAGAAGAGAAACAATGATGCCAAGCACCAGCCTCCTTTTAAAGTGTCCAGTGGTGTCATTCTTACTTAATCATGACAGATTGATCTCCAGCCCTGTCCTCATCAACACCCACACCTGTGTTAATGGAGCAATCACTGAAACGATGTTAGCTGGTCCTTTTAAGGCAGGGCTGCAATGATGTTGAAATGTGTTTTGGGGGATAAGGTTCATTTTCTAGGCAAATATTGACTTTGCAAGTAATTGCTGTTAAGCTGATCACTCTTTATAACATTCTGGAATATATGCAAATTGCCATTATAAAAACTGAAGCAGTAGACTTTGTAAAAATTAATATTTGTATCATTCTCAAAACTTTTGGCCATGACTGTATAATATTAAAATGTACATGGATCCTCAATTAGATCCTCTGATCTGAAAAGCTAAGGCTGGTTCACATGCACCACAGGTATTTAGGTTTTCATGAGAAGTGGGAAGGAATCCCATAATATGGATAACGATGAAAAAAAAAGAAAACATTTGTCCTCCTGATTGTTTGCCATTTAACCAGAATCTGTCATCAGTTTTATGCTGTTGTGTCTTAGGGCAGTATAAGCTGGTGACAGATACCCTATTACTTTCTTGGAATGACCCAACATTTTGCAAAAATCAGGTCATATTTCTGAGCTCTCAGCTCTTTTTGCCCCCAATCCCCCCCCAGACACACACACTCACATTGATTGACAGCTGTCTTCCTATAGGAATCAGTGTAGAGAGATGTGAGTTTGTAGGCTTGCACCCGCCTGCTTTATACAGATTTTAGCAAAACAGCTGGAAAATTTCAAGTAAATGAACCAGTGTTTTTGCTGTCATCAAGGATCATTTTTACAAAATGTTTTGCCTTCATTTGGAGTTCAACTTTCTATTTTTTAACCTGCACTGGAAAGGTCATTTTGATCTTTACCATTTATAGATGAGGCCTTTATGTGGCCTTTAGATGTTGTATAACTAGTAGGATACCATAACCGTTGATGCTTTTGCATTATGTTCAAAGCAACTTACAGTGTGATGTACAAATGTCACTTTGCAATTTACATCCCATGATAAGAGAGCGACTGGAAGTCATGAATTACTGAGAAGCTAAAAATACAGTGGTGAGCATACTTTATTGAGAGCAGATACCCAACAATTACATTTCTTTATTTTTATTTCATCTCTACTTGACCACCAAGAAAATGTCATGGTCAATTGTACAAATGGTCTTCACAGCAAGTTAGACAAAAATAAATATTTCAATAAGGAGTAAAGTCAATAAATAATGAACAAACTGTTCATTGTTTTTGATAAATTGGAGTTCTACCTCTGGAACTCCCATCAATCCCGACACATAAACAAACGAGGTTCCTTTGGCATTTCTTCCACACTGGCAACCAAAAAATGCTGAATCGTCCATTTAGATTTTTCCCATTACGATATTCATCGTATGGGATAGATACTTTTTTTTTTACCATGATTTACCGCTGTAGCGTCTGGGAGCCTTTCATTGTTCTTATCAAGCCCTGCCATGGGCTGTGGTAGGCCTTAGACCCTTCAGAAGGCCTGAGGTTGCCATAGCAACAGAATGGCTTCCACTGTGAGGGAATCATTTGGAAACAGGGAGAGCAGCACTCCCGGTAATTTAATGCTCAGATGCTGTGGCCATCTGGCACTAAGGCACATTGTGGCTATGGTGCCTGCTCAGCTCCTGAGTGGGTGCTATCTCTAAAGACTCGATACCCGCCCTACCTAAACAGCGTAAAGGGGTTAAAGGGTATTGTGGTTTCACTATCTTTATCTTTGTTATAATGAAAAAGTATACATTTTTCCAATATACTTTCTGTAGCCACTACTCATGTTTTGTCTCTAGCATCTCAGATTATAATCATTCAATAGGAACCTTTATTGCTTACTTCCAGTGGATACATCTGTCCTAGTGATGTGGTGGACACATAGGTGCAGAGCTTGTTATATTATGTGCATCAGAGCTGTGTCTTGAATGAGCCTTAAGCAGGACTTGTCATCACAAAATGCAGTGCAATATGAAACTAGCATATTATAGAACAAGAGAAGCTGAGCAGAATATATACAGTGGGGGAAAAAAGTTTTTAGTCAGCCATCAATTGTGCAAGTTCTCCCACTTAACAAGATGAGAGAGGCCTGTAATTGACATTATAGGTAGACCTCAACTATGAGAGACAAAATGAGAAAACTAATCCAGAAAATCATATTGTCTGATGTTTAAAGAATTTCTTTTTTGCAAATTACGGTGGAAAATAAGTATTTGGTCAATAACAAAAGTTCATCTCAATACTTTGTTATATATCCTTTATTGGCAATGACAGAGGTCAAACGTTTCCTGTGAGTCTTCACAAGGTTAGCACACACTGTTACTGGTATGTTGGCCCATTCCTCCATGCAGATCTCCTCTAGAGCAGTGATGTTTTGGTGCTGTCGCTGGGCAACACGGACTTTTAACTCCCTCCAAAGGTTTTCTATGGGGTTGAGATCTGGAGACTGGCTAGACCACTCCAGGACCTTGAAATGCTTCTTACGAAGTCACTCCTTCGTTGCCCTAGCGGTGTGCTTGGGATCATTGTCATGCTGAAAGAACCAGCAACGTTTCATCTTCAATGCCCTTGCTGATGGAAAGAGGTTTGCACTCAAAATCTCACGATACATGGCCCCATTCATTCTTTCATGTACACGGATCAGTTGTCCTGGTCCCTTTGCAGAGAAACAGCCCCAAAGCATGATGTTGCCACCCCCATGCTTCACAGTAGGTATGGTGTTCTTTGGATGCAACTCAGCATTCACTCTCCTCCAAACACGACGAGTTGTGTTTCTACCAAATAGTTCTACTTTGGTTTCATCTGACCATATGATATTCTCCCAATACTCTTCTGTTACATCCAAATGCTCTCTAGCAAACTTCAGATGGGCTCAGATATGTACTGGCTTAAGCAGGGGGACACATCTGGCAGTGCAGAATCTGAGTCCCTGGCGGTGTAGTGTGTTACTGATGGTAGCCTTTGTTACGTTGGTCCCAGCTTTTTGCAGGTCATTTTCTAGGTCCCCCCGTGTGGTTAAGGGATTTTTGATCACAGTTCTTGTGATCATTTTGACCCCATGGGGTGAGATCTTGCGTGGAGCCCCTGATCATGGAAGATTATCAGTGGTCTTGTATGTCTTCCATTTTCTAATTATTGCTCCCACAGTTGATTTCTTCACACCAAGCTCCTTGTGTATTGCAGATTCAGTCTTCCCAGCCTGGTGTAGGTCTACAATTTTGTTTCTGGTGTCTGACAGCTCTTTGGTCTTCACCATAGTGGAGCTTGGAGTGTGACTGTTTGAGATTGTGGACAGGTGTCTTTTATACTGATAACAAGTTCAAACAGGTGCCATTACTACAGGTAATGAGTGGAGGACAGAAGAGCTTCTTAAAGAAGAAGTTACAGGTCTGTGAGAACCAGAAATCTTGCTTGTTTGTAGGTGACCAAATATTTATTTTCCACCATAATTTGCAAATAAATTCTTTAAACATCAGACAATGTGATTTTCTGGATTTGTTTTTGATTTTGATTTTGTCTCTGATAGTTGAGGTCTACTTATGATGTTAATTACAAGCTGACTTGGTGGCTGACTAAATACTTTTTTCCCCACTGTATATATAGGAAAAGGTACAGTAAAACTTGTAATGTATACATTTATACCTCTGCTTGGTTCACTTACAGTGGCTGACATCTATCTCTCTATGCACACTTATGCACACAATGTTATCAATCACTGATATTAACAGGATGTGGAAAAAGCAGAGATATAAATGTATAAAATACTGGTTTTACTGAATCTTTCCCCACAAAACTACATATCAATCTGCTCAGCTCCTCCTGCTCTATTACATGCTGCCTGCAGACTGCACTGCATTGTGTGGAAACAGGTCCTCTTTAAACCTGTGTGTCCATCATATGACAGGACAAATTTATCCATGGAAGGAAAAAGTTAAGGTTCCAATTAAAGCAGAAATCATGAAAACCATAAGGAATTTATATAGAGAGTACATTAGAAAAATAAATATGTTTTCATTATAAAAAATAATGTTTTTTCACTGAAACTTAGAATACCCCAATAACAGATAATTGCCATAAAAGTAAGGCTTTGGAGCGTCAATATACACATAGCATCATGGGATTCTGTTTAGGTATATAGGGGGGCATTTATCAAACTGGTGTAAAGTACAACTGGCCTAGATTCCCATAGCAAACAATCAAATTCCACCTTTCATTTTGGACAGCTCCTTTGGAAAATGAAAGGAGGAATCTGATTGGTTGTTATGGGCAACTAATCCAGTTCTACTTTACACTATTTTGATAAAGGATCCCCACAGTTTCTAAAAGGTGTTACAAAAACCACATGCTCTTCATAAGACATGACGCGCACTGACATGAAAGATAGTCGTTTCTATATTTGTTTATTACATTATTTCCAGCTAGAAAAATGGTGACTTCTTTATCTGAATATTATTATGTCTAGTATAGTGTTGTTAAAAAAGGATGTTTATTGTGTTTAATATTTCTCTTCTTCCCAACTATCTCATCCTCTGCAATAATTGGTTATACTATCAAAGTATGACAGATGCAGAAATATGCAGATAATTCCCATCAGACCATCGCTGCTGGAAAGAAAGGTTTGAAATAGATGATCAGAATATTCTCATTCCATTACAGTTTTTTATAATATTTATTATAGGAACAATGGTTAAATAGGGAGTCTGCCACCTCCATAATCAGTTTCGCAGTAAGCATACTGCCATGTAGGATAGGTACCCCGAAACATAACTATGCATATCTTGTGAAAATCCAGTCCTCTAATTCTGACAAACGCTTCTTTTTATTTTTATGCAAATATGTTTTTTGGTGCACTTGGCAAATGGTGTGGTATGTAATGGTGTACCAGACAGTGCAGCTCTGCCCATGGTGCACCAAAAACCATATTAGCTCAAAAATAAAACAAAGCATTTCTAGGACCAGATTTACATGGTCTGGTTATATTCCGGAGAACTTACTGGACATGCATACTTTTAGAGATAAGCCCAAAAAATTGAGCCAAAATTTGTCTCAATTTATTTATTTATTTATTTTTTTAATTCAGATTTGTCAGAATCAAAATTTCTTGAGATTCAATTCAGGAGACTTTTCTGAGAAAGAGAGAGACAGAGAGAGAGCCTTTTCTAAGCATTCAAAGTACATTTGATTTGGATCGATTCGTAGTCAAATCAAACCTCTTGTCCGATTCTGATTAATCAAACCTGAATCTAATATTTGGAAATTCACTCATCTCTACTTACTTCATAACTGATTTTGGAGTTGACAGATTTCCTAAAAATAAAAAAATAGATACAGAAATATGATATATTGTCTAGCTCAGGTGCATAGCTCCTGCACTCAGCAAAGCTGGAGACAGACTGGCCCCCAAACCCACACCTCACAGATATATAAAGAGCAGGATAACGAGATCATTTGACCACCTAGCAGACACATTCAGACCAGACCATTAACCCAAACAGAACTGAGACAACAGGGAGGGGAGCATTTATACACAAGTGATAATTCACACATAGACTTTGGCAACTACAAGTAGTTTATAGCAACCAGCCTACATGGAATCTACTACAGCCAGTATGCCAGAGAGCTACTAAAGTGAGTACATATGGCAGTAACATGTGACACTGTGACACTACCTCCCCTTCAAGCACCCCAAATCTTCACAGGGAAACTTGGCGTAACACCCTAATCCAAGGGCCAAGACAGCAGAGCAAAAATAGGTACTAGTTCATACTAATCCCATACTGCAGCCATTAAGCACTGAAGTTCCTACTCTGGCAACCATCACAGATGGACCCAATACCACGGCCAGTACGCACGGACATTCCTTGTCCGGCAACCAGCACACACGGAGATGGATTGGGCAAACAGAACTGTACTGTGCAAACTGAATTTCAGGGGTTTCACCAAACTCCCTAGACCTTCTCCCTCTGGAAAACAACATGCACTAGCCCCAATCCAGGCAAGTAAGTTATATGCTACACCCTCTCACCGAAGGTCAGAAACATGAAACAGGGCACAAAACATCTCTCAGGCATAACAAACCAAGGCAAGCAAACAGACAAGGCAAAGACTAACAAGAATTCTTTATTCACAGAAATCTAGCAGGTAAGGTACCAGTGACAGGTAATACCACTTTACCAAGTGCACCGGTTTGACTTGGGTCCAAACCCAGAAGGTAGAGACTCGGTAAGGCCCATTCTTTATACTGGTCGCACCACCAGGATGGTCCTGCTGCACTTAGCCACTTACCTGCAGAGACTAATGGTGCAAGCACCAGCGGCCCACACAGACAAGGAATGGAACCAAGACAAACAAACTGGAACCCAAACAACCAGAAACAGAACACAAGCAGATGCCTGGACCCCATACAGAACAGATGCATGGCAGTCACAGCCTGGGCTGCCCAAACAGGCAGACAAACAGATGCCTGGACCTCATACAGAACAACACATGGTAGTCTCAGGCAAGGCTGCCCAAACAGGTAGACAGGCAGATGCCTGGACCCGATGCGGAACAAGACATGGTGGTCTCAGGCAGAGCTGCCCAAACAGGCAGACAAGACATAGAACTGGACTAGCAGATGCCTGTTCCCCATGTAGAGTTAGTCCATGGGCGAACAGACAGAGCTGCACACAAGATATAGATCCGGACTAGCAGATGCCTGTTCCCTATGCGGAGTTTGTCCATGGCGAACAGATAGAGCTGCACACAAGACACAGAACTGGACAAGGTGACCGTGATGTCTCACTAGGTGACCACACAGACAGGGTAAGATGGAATATCTCCAGGTCAAGTGCATAGCTCTTGCACCCAGCAAAGCTGGATACAGACTGACCTAAAACCCACAGCTCACAGGTATATAAAGAGCAGGATAAGGAGGTCCTCTGACCACCTATCAGACACACCCAGACCATTAACCCCACCAGAACCGAGACAACAGGGATGGGAGCATGCATACACAATTGGCACACAAATGGCAGTTCACACACAGGCTGCTACAACTACACATAGGTCATAGCAACCAGCTTACATGGAATCCACCGCAGCCAGTACACCAGAGAGCTTCTAAAGCGAGTACATACTGCAACCAGTGACACAGTGAACTACACTGTTACACCATGTGTATGTATTGGTAAACTCACTGCTTCCTTGAGTTGTTGCTGTTACTTAAAGTGTTGCTGAAAAAATAAACGCCCTTTAAGATTTATAAAGTATTAACAATATCCAAAAGGTGAATGCATATAGAAGAGTGTTAACTGAGCCAAAGTAGGAATGCTCTTCAAATGCACTTATTAAACAATACAAAATCCTGGGTGTGCAATGTACAGCTCCTTGTAAAATATGGAGTTATATAATAATATGCATACGTGTACTGTATGTGATTTTTCTTTGCAGCATTTTGTAAGCACAGCTAAGATGTGAGCCCGACACATTATTCTAAATGTCACAAAGTAGTTGACTGTTACTTTTCCCAAGTACACATCCCTCATTCTTCCTGAATCTCTTCCATCAATTAAACAACTAATTGGCACTCAGTGCCTTGGACAAATGCCACTGTTGCACACATCAGAATCTTCTGCTTGAATACTCTGACAGCACGACCCAACTACTAGGGGGGAAAAAAAAGAAAAGGGAGAGTTCAACAAGTATAGGTAATAGCCTACAGGAGTTCTAACTGCTAATTATGTCCTACGGCAGTTCAGTCTGTTATGGAAGAAAGTATTAGAAGGGGAAAAAGAATACAGCATGCTCAACATTTTTTTTTTTCAAATTCTGACGTCCTAATTCTATTTTTGTTCATATATACATTCTTAGCTCACAGTGCTGTATTCAATAAATACACTGTTTTGTCTTATCTATTTTGTGCTATAAACGTTGTTAGAATATTAAATATAATGTGAAATATACAGTATTATATGAAACAGATGACAGAGCGATAGGGATATAATGTATCAATCTTTCATATATAAAGAAGAAATAAGTCAGCACTCCCAATCTCTAAATAAGTGAGGGCGTTATTTAGCACATATGCAATGTTTCAGTCCATATAACAATATTCTTTCTCAAGCTTGAGAAAGGTTCCTGTTATATGGACGGAGACATCACACATAGGCTAAATAAAGTTTAGATAAAGGATAGATAGATAGATAGATAGATAGATAGATAGATAGATAGATATGATGTTACAAGCAGCAGTGATTTCCCTATTGTCTCCTAACATTGTTTATGACAGATGCTGCGCCTTACTTCTGATCTCTTTGTTAATTTACATGGCAGTTCATGAATGGTCAGCCTTCCTTTAAATGTCCATGCTTTCTGCTCTTTAGTTGTTGGGTATAGCGAGGGCTCTGTATATTTGTATCTATTATCCTTTGTATCTTGCTTCTAGCCTGTATGTGTCATGTCTGTGTAGTTTGATACCTATCGTCCTTCTTGCACCTTCATTGCAGCTAGCATTGAAGTGAGTTGCTCTCCTGTGTCAAATGTCTGTTTGCTTAGTTTGTTTTTTCTCTCTCCAGGATCTAGATCTTATTTTCTTGCTGGAGTAGTATTGCAGATTAGGGTCATGTTCTGTCACTGTCATTTATATTTCCACACTGTCGTCCATCTGCTCTCTATCTGTATAACATCACCATCTTCCATTTGATCCACTGCCAGATTGCTATCTTCGTCATCTGTTTCTCCTGTCATCCATTTACCATCATTATTTGGTTCCTGTCATGTATAGGTAGGTTTTCTTCTTGGAGGTATCTGAGTACTGGGAGACACTATTAGTACCCAGGACTAATAGTGTTGACTGGAATAGGCAAAGTCCATTTCTGAAGGCTTGTTAACAAAATGGTGTTGTTCCTGACAGACAGACAGATAGTGTATAGATAAATGGATAGAAAATGACTCTGTATGAGCTTTTGCACACAAATAGGTGAATAAAGTACAAGCTTTGCATCACTCATATCATTTTGGAGGACTGCCACCATCATTTTAATTTTTTTTTTTTTTAATAAATTGATGGATGTATTTCTGGAGTGTAATAATATTACAGGTTATAGCTACTAGAGAGGGGATGTTGATCCAGGGAGTTATTGGCTTCTACCTCACAGGTTTTTTTTTTTTGCCTTCCTCTAGATCAACTTGCAGGATAACAGGCTGAACTGGATGGACAGATGTCTTTTTTCAGCCTTATAAACTATGTCTATGTCACTATGTATAAGCTATATAAGACCCCCCCATATGCAGATAGGGGCGTTATTTAACCCCTTCCCAAAACCGCGTCGTACTAGTACGGCGCTGGTCGGGTCTTTAAACATGGCACCCACTCCTGAGGAGAGCGGGAGTCATTGCTGCGGGTGAACTGCTGATTCATACAGCAGTCACCCACGGCTCATGTCCGTGACCGGCAGTAATGCTGATCGCAGACATTTAACCCCTCGGATGCCGCGGTCAATCCTGACCACGGCACCTGAAAGGTGGCAAACACCAGGAGCGCGCACTTCCGTTCTTGCTCCGGCTCCCCCATGCGGCGATCGGAGGAGCTGGAGCGTGCCAGCAGCAGCCCCTGTCATAGTGAATGACAGGAGGCTGCTGCATCAGCTTTCCTATGGAGCCCTTCTGTGTAATAGGGCTCCATGGGAAAGCATTAAAATCCTCATAGACATCAATGCTAATGCATTGGAGTCTATGATATAAGCAATTAAATGATTGCTTGTTATAGTTCTCTATGGGAACTATAAAAAAGTGTAAAAAAAATTAAATAAAGTATTTAAAAAAAAAAAAAAACAACCTAAAAGTTCAAATCACCCCCCTTTTTATAAAAATTGATTTCCCATACGGAAAACAGCGAAACGGAAAAAAGCGTCAAAATGGCCGATTCGCCATTGTTTGTCGCTTTTTTTTTCTAAAAAAATTTAAATAAAAAGCGATCAAAAAGTCATACACACCCCAGAATGATATCAATAAAAGGTTCTGATCGCCCCGCAAAAAATTAGCCCCCATACAGCTCCGTACACATAAATACCAAAAAGTTATAGGGGGTCAAAATATGACAAAAAAAAAATTCCAACTTTATAATTATTTTATCACTATCGAAACGCAATAAAAACTATACATATTAAATATATCTCCGGATTCGTACTGACAAGTAGAATGAAAGTAACTGGTCAGTTTTAATGAACATCGAACGCCGTAAATAAAAAAACCCGTAAAACTGTCGCGGAATTGCATTTTTTTTGCAATTTCAACCAATTTGGAATTTTTTTCCTGCTTGCCACTACATTATATGCAATAGTAAATGATGGCATTGGAAAGTACAACTTGGATTTCTGGTTAAGGATATCGGCAGCGCGGATCTAAATATCTGAATTTCTTATACTCCAGGATGATTCATCACAGAACAGCACAGTTATATTAATTCCATTGTCTAGTGCCTTTTTTAGGTACAAAATCTTACAGACAGGCTCCCAAGTGGCTCACGACAGCATTGTTCATTGTACCGTCATCTTTTTAGAAAATCATCATTGTGTTTAAACGGCAATCATTTAATGTCATTTGGTAAGCTGCTTCCTCAAATGGTGATCATTACAAGGATCCAAAATAAGTTGTTAAAATGATGTAATACTGTCCAATGAAAATGTAATTTTTTAGCTTTATTGCAGCTTCCTTTTTTCGCTCAGGGTTATATTATTATGGTTATGTAGTATAGTATGGTCCAGGCATCAAATATATTACAGTATTCTGTTGCTGTTAACCATTTAAAAAAAAAAAAGTGCAGTGAAGAGGAAAATGGTTTAGCAGCAAAATATCAGTTTGAAATATTAGCTGTAAGACCCACATATATTTTCTCTTTTTAAGGAAATGTTATGGCTAAATGATCACAGAGTAATCTACATTTTAAATGGTAGCGATTAAAGGGGTTATTTAGTGTTCATTATGATGTTTTTATCTGTCCCGAGTACCCCAAGCACTGCATATTTCTGCTATTTGTACTTGTTTGTCATGTCGGCATTTAACCTTCCCTTTTTCTTATTCCCACTGCATCCTGGCAGGATGTTTACATGCAGAACTTCCTGTTTTCATCAGTATCATGCTGGGTTTTCTAGCCAAACGCAGAATGCTCCGCTCTGTAACGTTTCACAGGGCTTGCTCCACCTAAAACACATGGAGAGGCGAGGTGTAGGGGTCTTGACTACTTCAGAGAGAATGGTAAGGCAGGTGGATCAAGGTCAGGGAACATCACAGAGATGAGCATGGTTGGAAAACACAGCCGGAAGCTGATGGGAATAGGAAGTCCTGCATGTAAACATCCTGCAAGGGTGCAGTAAAGTTGAGATAAAGGAGAGGAACATGCTGACATGAAAAACATATATGGGAGAAAAACAAAGCAGTGTTTGGGGTACTCTGGGTAGATAGAAAATGCTATTATGAAACACAATAACCCCTTTTTGGTAGCAAGGGGAATATTTCTGATATAAAATTGTTCATTATAGCAAAATATTCTGTTTGTAAATGCTGAAATTAGAATACTTCAGAACAAACCAGAGTATTATTCATCAGGGAGTATTTCAATAATTGTGTTTACGATGCTAATATGTTTGAACAATTTCTTGAAAGAAGGTAATAAGCCATGCTGGATTGTCATGCTTTTGTAGAATTACTGTAAAGCATTATTACTAGAGATGAGCGAGCATGCTCGTCCGAGCTTGGTGCTCCTTCGAGTATTAGGGTACTCGTAAGTGCTCGCTGCTCGGACGAGTATCTCGCCATGCTCGAGGAAATGGCATCTCCCGCATTTAGAATTTTTGGCGCCTATAAACTCAGCCAATCACGAGCCAGGAGACTCTGCGGTACACCCAGCATCACGTGGGGCCCTTACATGTCGATAGCAGGGGTTGGCTGGCCAGATCAGGTGACCCTGGAATATACTAGTGTGTGCCCGCGGTGCTCGGCTCAGTCGCTGCCTTGAAGTCGTTAGGGACAGATCTGCAGTGTGATACAGGGAGAGTGTTAGGGCCTGGATTTAGTTCTCTGTTAGGCAGGAGTGATCTCAAAAGAACCCAACTGCCCTTCTAAGGGCTACAAGACATTTTTTTTTTGTCTCCTGGCTGGGCTGGCTGGTACTAGTAGTGCAGCTATCGCCATATATAACATTTTTTTTTTATTGTTTTATCTCAGTGATACAAATCCATTTCATACAGCTGTGTGGAACCATTCTGTGTGTCACAGTTCAGCTGTCCATTCACCACAAACCACAATCCGTATTTTCTGTCCAGGTAACCTATACTGTACGTCACGTAATTAAAAAAGGACTTTTGCTCTCACTGATACAGCTACATAAATCTGAGTGCAACATTTTTCTTGGTTGCAGTCAAAATAGCCACAGTCAGCAGAGGCTGAGTTTGCTCTCTGATATTTTCTACACGTCACGTTAAAAAAAAAAAAAAAAAATTAAAAAATTGTTTTTTTTTGTTGTTTTATCTCAGTGATACAAATCCATTTCATACAGCTGTGTGGAACCATTCTGTGTGTCACAGTTCAGCTGTCCAGTCACCACAAACCGCAATCCGTATTTTCTGTCCAGGTGACCTATACTGTACGTCAAGTAATTAAAAAAGGTATTTTGCTCTCACTGATTCAGCTACATTCCAAAAATCTGAGTGCGACATTTTTCTTGGTTGCAGTCAAAATAGCCACAGTCAGCAGGGGCTGAGTTTGCTCTCTGATATATTCTGCACGTCACGTTAAATAAAACAAAACAAAAAAAAAATATATAGTTTTTTGTTGTTTTATCTCAGTGATACAAATCCATTTCATACAGCTGTGTGGAACCATTCTGTGTGTCACAGTTCAGCTGTCCATTCACCACAAACCGCAATCCGTATTTTCTGTCCAGGTGACCTATACTGTACGTCAAGTAATTAAAAAAGGTCTTTTGCTCTCACTGATTCAGCTACATTCCAAAAATCTGAGTGCGACATTTTTCTTGGTTGCAGTCAAAATAGCCACAGTCAGCAGGAGCTGAGTTTGCTCTCTTGATATATTCTGCACGTCACGTTAAAAAAAACAAAACCAAAAAAATATATAGTTTTTTTGTTGTTTTATCTCAGTGATACAAATCCATTTCATACAGTTGTGTGGAACCATTCTGTGTGTCACAGTTCAGCTGTCCATTCACCACAAACCACAATCCGTATTTTCTGACCAGGTGACCTCTACTGTACGTCACGTAATTAAAAAAGGTCTTTTGATCTCACTGTTACAGCTACAGATCCGTCCACACTTAACTTATCTCCAAACTCAGAGTGATGACAGTTTTGTCCTGATAGCAAAACAACATGATATTGCGAGATTGTAACTAAACTCTAAAAAACTGCAATACACGTCACAACCACTGTGCGGTGAGTGCTCCACATTTAGCTGATTGCTCAGCTGCTTTTTCTTTTATTTAGACCTGCTGGCCTCAGATGTGAGATATTTATCGTCAGACCAAGCTAAATGTGGTGAGAACTATTGAGAATATTTAATGTGCTAAAGTCAAACACATGAGAAAAAAGGAAAACTAAATAGAGTATCCAAACATTGTGTGTTACTGTCAGCTGGACTGTGTATCTAATCCTATCTTAAGTAATACTGTCTACAGAGTCGTGTATCTAAGCCTATTATGAGTGATACTGTCTGCGTAGCAGTGTATCTAATCCTGTCATATGTGATACTGTCTACAGTGTCGTTCATCTGAGCCTATTGTGTGTGATACTGCGTGAAGAGTTGTGTATCTCATCATATCATGTGTAATACTGTCTGAAGAGTTGTGTATCTAATCCTATCATGTGTGATACTGTCTGAAGAGTTGTGTATCTAAACCTGTCATGTGTGATACTGTCTGCTTACCAGTGTATCTAATCCTATCATATGTGATACTGTCTTCAGGATCGTGTATCTAATCCTATCCTGTGTGATACTGTCTGCCGAGCTATGTATCTAATCCTATCATATAATACTGTCTGAAGAGTTGTGTATCTAATCCGATCATATGTAATACTGTCTGCAGAGTTGTGTATCTAAGCCTATCATGTGTGATACTGTCTGCTTAGCTGCGTATCTAATCCTACCTTGTGTGACACTGTTTGCTGAGCTGTGTATCTATTCCTACTTTGTGTGATACTGTCTGCTTAGATGTGTATCTAATCCCACCTTGTTTGATATTGTCTGCTGAGCTGTGTATCTAATCCTATCATGTGTGATACAGTTTGCAGAGTTGTGTATCTAATCCTATAATGTGTGATACTGTTTGCAGAGTTGTGTATCCAATCCTTTCATGTGTGATACTATCTGCAGAGTTGCGTATCTAAACCTTTTGTGTATGATACTGCCTGCTAAGTTGTGTATCTAATCCTATCATGTGTGATACTGTCTGCTGAACTGTGTATCTAATCCTATTCTGGGTGACAGTGTCTGCTAAACTGCGTATCTAATCCTATCATGTGTGATACTGTTTGCAGAGTTGTGTATCTAATCCTATCATGTGTGATACTGTCTGCTAAGTTGTGTATCTAATCCTATCATGTGTGATACTGTCTGCTGAACTGTGTATCTAACATATTCTGGGTGACAGTGTCTGCTAAACTGCGTATCTAATCCTATCATGTGTGATACTGTTTGCAGAGTTGTGTATCTAATTCTATCATGTGTGATACTGTCTGCTAAACTGCGTATCTAATCCTATCATGTGTGATACTGTTTGCTGAACTCTGTATCTAATCCTATTCTGGGCGACAGCATCTGCTAAGCTGTGTATCTAATCCTATCATGTGCGATACAGTTTGCAGAGTTGTGTATCTAATCCTATCCTGTGTGATACTGTCTGCTGAACTGTGTATCTAATCCTATTCTGGGTGACAGTGTCTGCTAAACTGCATATCTAATCCTATCATGTGTGATACTGTCTGCTGAACTGTGTATCTAATCCTATCATGTGTGATACTGTCTGCTGAACTGTGTATCTATTCCTATCATGTGTGATACTGTCTATGAAGCGATTAGATGTATGTGTATAGAGTGTGATACTGTCTGCTGAGCTGTGTATCTAATTCTATTAGTGGTGATACTCTCTGCTGAACTGTGTATCTAATCCTACCTTGTGTGAGTTTTCTGCTGACCTGTGTATCTAACTCTATTAGGTGTGATACTGTCTTTGAAGCTATTGTTGTATCTTTATAGAGTGTGATACAGATAGAGATAAGGAGCTTTCCATTGTGAACATACTGTACACTCAGCCACTGCTCAGATAAGAGAGGCGGGGGAGGTGCTCATGTATTTCAGTCCCTGTATTTCCCTGTCTTGTGGATGAGGCCTGATTACCAGTTAAAGGGGTATTCCCATCTCACAAATGTAGTTTGTATAGTTAGATATAGCCATACTAATATTCTTACTAATAGAATGTATTTATATAAAATGTACCGTTTAGAAGATTTTCCTATTTGTATATCCATTGTCCCACACACATCAGTCAGGCCGTTGCCCCTGGTTACGACCACCGCAGCCATGTAGTAGTGGTGGACGGCTTGCTCTTGTTCAAACCCGCTCTGAGGTAACTGCTGTATTGTGAACGCACATTGCATGAGCATGTGCAGACACATCTTAGGATTGTAGTATTTTTGTCTGCGCTTCCAAAATGCAGAGAAACGGATCCTGTTCCAAGCTCAATTCATCTCTATGGAGCAGGATCCGTTTATAAAGTCTGCCTATTGCATTATGGGATGGTAGCGTCCAAAAATAAACAACATACACAGACATATACACAGACATATACACATACAAATACACATACATACTTACATGCTCCCGGTAGGTCTCCACAGCGCAGGAGGAGCAGGACGGCGCACACATAGGACAATTCCCCTCCTGCGCTGCTCCTCCTGCGCTGTGGAGACCTGCCGGGAGCATGTAAGTATGTATGTGTATTTGTATGTGTATATGTCTGTGTATATGTCTGTGTAGTTTATGTGTATATGTCTGTGTATGCCTGTATGTGTGTATGTATGCAGGTGACGGATCCGTTTACCATTGTATCACACTGAACGGATCTGTCCCCATTGACTTTCATTGGGGGGTCATGACGTCCGTCTTGGTGTGGATGCCTGGAACGGAGAGCAAACCGCAGCATGTTGCGTTTTGCTCTCCGGTCTGAAGACGGAACGGAATGCTTTTAGGAGCACTCTGTTGTCTTCAGTTCAGTTTTGTCCCCATTGACAATGAATGGGGACAAAACGGAAGCGTTTTATTCCGGTATTGAGCCCCTGTGACGTAACTCAATACCGGAATTATAAAACGCTAGTGTGAAAGTAGCCTAAGTTATAGAAGCCCATTCATGTTGCTAATGGAAAATATAGCACAAAACATGTTTATTGTTTTCAGTCCCTGAGGCGGAGCTTATTTTTAGGGAAAAAAAAAACTTTCCACAGAGCACTGGTGCCACTGGTTTTGTCCCCCTTACATTTTTTAAATTATTTTGGCAGACCCAGGTCTGTGGACCTTTA
>ONZH01026802.1:0-30767 GCA_900303285.1 Rhinella marina
TTATGCACTTATTGTACGGTGTTTTAGTAAATTATTCACTTATTTATAGCTAGCATAAGAGAACACCTTACTTTTCTAGTTCATATGGACTGCCTCTAAAGATTGTACGCTGCGGCCTAGCCTCGTGCGTATGACGCATTCGCGCGTCAATAGTATGCTAAGGATTCGTACGCACTTTTGTACTCTAATGCTTACGTATTATTTTTTTTTATTTCGTATATTAGACGAATACGTTCGTTAAAATACGAATCTTGTCAGAAATTCGGCGAATATTCGGTGAAGCAAATTTTGAATTATTCGCTCATCTCTACTCTCCACCTACATCAGATGGGAACAGCCATAGTAGATAATGGTGCCACCCACCATGACACCTGGTGCTGGTCCTGTGTGTCTCCTCACCATACATGATGGCAATAGTACTTGGTCTAATGATGTCCTGGACATGCTGAAGGCTAGTCAGTGTTCTTTCCATGAATACCAGATGGGAACAGCCATGGTAGATAACTGCAACCCACCATGACACCTGGTGCTGGTTCTGTGTGTCACCTCGCTATACAAGATGGTAGTAGGACTGGATCCATGATGTACTGGACATACTGAAGGTTGGTCAATTTTCCCTTCACCAATACCAGACAGTGCTGCTAGCTAATGACACCCCCACCATGACACCTCCACCAATAGCATATGGGAATGGCCATGGTAGATAACGGCACCCCCACCATGACACCTCCACCAATACCATATGGGAATGGCCATAGTGATAACGCAACCCCAGCATGACAACCTCTACCAATAGCATATGGAATGGCTGTGGTAGATAACGGCACCCCCCACCATGACACCTCTACCAATACCATATGGGAAGGCCATGGTAGATAACGGCACCCCACCACATGACACTTCCACCAATAGCATATGGGAATGGCTGTGGTTAGATAACGGCACCCCCACCATGACACTTCCACCAATAGCATATGGGAATGGCCATGGAAGATAACGGCACCCCCCACCATGACACCTCCACCAATGCATATGGGAATGGCCATGGTAGATAACGGCACCCCACCATGACACTTTCCACCAATACCATATGGGAATGGCCATGGTAGATAACGGCACCCCCACCATGACACCTCTACCAATACCATATGGGAATGGCCATGGAAGATAACGGCACCCCCACCAGGACACCTCCACCAATACCATATGGGAATGGCCATGGAAGATAACGGCACCCCACCAGGACCGCTCACCAATACCATATGGGAATGGCCATGGAAGATAACGGCACCCCCACCATGACACCTCCACCAATACCATATGGGAATGGCCATGGTAGATAACGGCAACCCCCACCAGGACACCTCCACCAATACCATATGGGAATGGCATGGAAGATAACGGCACCCCCCACCATGACACCTCCACCAATAGCATATGGGACTGGCCATGGTAGATAACGGCACCCCCACCAGGACACCTCCACCAATACCCATATGGGAATGGCCGTGGTAGATAACGGCACCCACCACCATGACACCTCCACCAATACCATATGGAAATGGCTGTGGTAGATAACGGCACCCCCACCATGACAACCTCCACCAATACCATATGGGAATGGCCATGTAGATAACAGCACCCAACCATGACACTCCATCAATCATATGGGAATGGCCATGGAAGATAACGGACCCCACCATGACACCTCCACCAATACCATATGGAAATGGCCATGGTAGATAACGGCCCACCACCAACCATGACACTCCACCAATACCATATGGAATGGCATGGAGATAACGGCACCCCCCATGACACTCCACCAATACCATAATGGTGGCTGTGGTAGATAACGGCACCCCCACATGACACCTCCACCATACCATATGGAATGATTGTGGTAGATAACGGGCACCCCCACATGACACTCCACAATACCATATGGAATGTGGTAGATAACAGCACCCCACCATGACACCTCCACCAATACCGTATGGGAAATGGCCATGTAGATAACGGCACCCCATGACACCTCCACCAATACCTATGGGGATGGCCATGGTAGATAACGGCACCCCCACCATGACACCACCAAATATGAACCAATGGCGGCACATGGGGGAATGGCCATGGTAGATAACAGCACCCCCACCATGACACCTCCACCAATACCATAATGGGAATGGCTGTGGTAGATAACGGCACCCCCACCATGACACCTCCACCAATACCATATGGGAATGATTGTGGTAGATAACGGCACCTCCCAGCCATGACACCTCCACCGAATAGCAATGGGAATGGCCATTGGTAGATAACAGCACCCCCACCATGACACCTCCACCAATACCATAGGGAATGGCTGTGGTAGATAACGGCACCCCCACCATGACACCTCCACCAATACCATATGGGAATGGCCATGGTAGATAACGGCAACCCCCACCATGACACCTCCACCAATACCATATGGGGAATGGCTGTGGTAGATAACGGCACCCCCACCATGACACCTTCCACCAATACCATATGGGAATGGCTGTGGTAGATAACGGCACCCCCACCATGACACCTCCACCAATACCATATGGGAATGGCCATGGTAGATAACGGCACCCCCACCATGACACCTCCACCAATACCATATGGGAATGGCTGTGGTAGATAACTACACCCCCACCATGACACCTCCACCAATACCATATGGGAATGGCTGGGTAGATAACGGCACCCCCCATGACACCTCCACCAATACCATATGGGAATGGCTATGGTAGATAACGGCACCCCCATGACACCTCCACCAATGTGGGAATGGCTGTGGTATATCCCCCCACCATGAAATACCATATGGGAATGGCTAACGGCACCCCCCATACACCTCCACCAATACCATATGGAATGGCCATGGTCGGCACCCCACCATGACACCTCCACTGGGAATGGCATGATAACGGACCCCACCATGCACTTGCCATCATACATGATGGTAGCAACATTCTCCAGGATCATTGGATGCTGCCATCAATGGCAAACAGCAGTGATGAAAACAGGTTCTTCTTTGATACTAATCGTGTACCGCCTACATCCTCACCACTACTACTCCCTTCCTCTCCATGCACGCCCTGGGTTGCTGTATGTGTGTTTTTATATAGTGTGTGTATATGTATATTCAGGAGGGGCATGAAGGGAGGCCCCACACACACCCTGCACAGGGCCCCACTACCGTCTATTGATCACAATTCTTCATTTTTCATCTATATACTCACTTGTCAACAAAACTGTGATGAAACAGAAATATGGGGTCATTGCTGGAGATTGGAATCTGAGACATGGTGCCCCCCAGATAGATGTGGACCAGATTGTGCATGCTTCTTCGTAATGTCACTCCATCTGGAGAGAGGAAACCTGGAAGAAGGGAGAAGGATATACATAAATTCATGAATGAAACTTCAGACAAACAACTGGATATAAAATAACAGGAGGAAGCGGTTAGTTCAAGAAATCGCATTACAGTTACCAAGGAGGAAGCAGTCAGTTCATGAAATCGCATTACAGTTACTGAAGAGGGAGCAGTCAGTTCATGAAATCGCATTACAGTTACTGAAGAGGGAGCAGTCAGTTCATGAAATCGCATTACAGTTACTGAGGAGGAAGCAGTCAGTTCATGAAATCGCATTACAGTTACTGAGGAGGAAGCAGTCAGTTCATGAAATTGCATTACAGTTACCAAGGAGGAAGCAGTCAGTTCATGAAATCGCATTAAAGTTACTGAGGAGGAAGCAGTCAGTTCAAGAAATCGCATTACAGTTACCAAGGAGGAAGCAGTCAGTTCAAGAAATCGCATTACAGTTACTGAGGAGGAAGCAGTCAGTTTATGAAATCTCATTACAGTTACTGAGGAGGAAGCAGTTTTGTTTCCAATCCGCCCCTTTCAGTCATGTTGGATTCTGAGGAGACTACCAGCAGTTTTTTCCAGTCTCCCATTCATTACATATGCACGATTGGCCGAGCATGCATACGTATAGAATAATCAGGAGAGATACCTGTTGCTGAAAAAGGGCTTAGCTGACAGGTATCTGTAGTTTTTCTTAAAGGGCAATCTGGTGTGCATGGCTGAGGACTAACAGGTGTGTCTGGCTGACGGATATCTGGTGTGTTTCTTTGACTATCAGGCATGCTTGGCTCACGCCTATCTGGTGTATTTGGCTCACGGTTTTCTGGTGTATTTGGCTCACGGCTATCTGGTGTATTTGGCCCACGGTTATCTGGTGTATTTGGCTGATGGCTATCTGGTGTATTTGGCTCACGGTTATCTGGTGTATTTGGCTCGCGGTTATCTGGTGTTTGGCTGACGCCTATCTTGTGTATTTGGCTCACGGCTATCTGGTGTTTGGCTCACGCCTATCTGGTGTATATGGCTCACGCCTATCTGGTGTATATGGCTCACGCCTATCTGTTGTATATGGCTCACGGTTATCTAGTGTTTGGCTCACGCCTATCTTGTGTATTTGGCTCACGCCTATCTGGTGTATTTGGCTCACAACTATCCTGTGTATTTGGCTGACGGCTATCTGGTGTATTTGGCTCATGGCTATCTGGTGTATTCGGCTCACGTTTTTTTTGGTGTATTTGGCTCACGGCTATCTGCTGTATTTGGCTCACGGTTATCTGGTGTATTTGGCTGACAGCTATCTGGTGTATTTGGCTTACGGTTTTCTGGTGTATTTGGCTTACGGTTATCTGGTGTATTTGCTCACGGTTATCTTGTGTATTTGGCTCACGCCTATCTTGTGTATTTGGCTCACGGCTATCTGGTGTTTGGCTCACGCCTATCTTGTGTATTTGGCTCACGGTTACCTGGTGTATTTGGCTCACGCCTATCTTGTGTATTTGGCTCACGGTTATCTGGTGTATTTGGCTCACGGTTATCTGGTGTTTGGTTCACGCCTATCTTGTGTATTTGGCTCATGGTTATCTGGTGTATTTGGCTCACGGCTATCTGGTGTATTTGGCTCACGCCTAACTGGTGTATTTGGCTCACGCCTATCTGGTGTATTTGGCTCATGCCTATCTTGTGTATTTGGCTCACGGTTATCTGGTGTATTTGGCTCACGGCTATCTGGTGTATTTGGCTCACAGCTATCTGGTGTATTTGGCTCACGCCTTTCTGGTGTATTTGGCTCATGCCTATCTTGTGTATTTGGCTCATGCCTATCTTGTGTATTTGGCTCACGCCTATCTTGTGTATTTGGCTCACGGCTATCTGGTGTTTGGCTCACGCCTATCTTGTGTATTTGGCTCACGGTTACCTGGTGTATTTGGCTCACGGTTATCTGGTGTATTTGGCTCACGGTTATCTGGTGTTTGGTTCACGCCTATCTGGTGTATTGGCTCATGCCTATCTGTGTATTTGGCTCACGGCTATCTGGTGTATTTGGCTCACGCCTAACTGGTGTATTTGGCTCACGCCTATCTGGTGTATTTGGCTCATGCCTATCTTGTGTATTTGGCTAACGGTTATCTGGTGTATTTGGCTAACGGCTATCTGGTGTATTTGGCTCACAGCTATCTGGTGTATTTGGCTCATGGCTATCTGGTGTATTTGGCTCATGGCTATCTGGTGTATTTGGCTCACAGCTATCTGGTGTATTTGGCTCACGCCTTTCTGGTGTATTTGGCTCATGCCTATCTTGTGTATTTGGCTCACAGTTATCTGGTGTTTTGGCTCACGCCTTTCTGGTGTATTTGGCTCACGGTAATCTTGTGTTTGGCTCACGGTTATCTGGTGTATTTGGCTCATGCCTATCTTGTGTATTTGGCTCACGGTTATCTGGTGTATTTGGCTCACGCCTATCTTGTGTATTTGGCTCACGGTTATCTGGTGTATTTGGCTCACGGTTATCTGGTGTTTGGTTCACGCCTATCTGGTGTATTTGGCTCATGGTTATCTGGTGTATTTGGCTCACGGCTATGCTGTGTATTTGGCTCACGCCTAACTGGTGTATTTGGCTCACGCCTAACTGGTGTATTTGGCTCACGCCTATCTGGTGTATTTGGCTCACGCCTATCTGGTGTATTTGGCTCACGGCTATCTTGTGTATTTGGCTCACGGTTATCTGGTGTATTTGGCTCACGGCTATCTGGTGTATTTGGCTCACGGCTATCTGGTGTATTTGGCTCACGGCTATCTGGTGTA
This sequence comes from Rhinella marina, assembly GCA_900303285.1. Taxonomy (NCBI): domain Eukaryota; kingdom Metazoa; phylum Chordata; class Amphibia; order Anura; family Bufonidae; genus Rhinella; species Rhinella marina. The sequence goes on from ONZH01026802.1 coordinate 6,203, forward strand.
TTTGGCTCACAGCTATCTGGTGTATTTGGCTCACGGCCTTTCTGGTGTATTTGGCTCATAGCTATCTGGTGTATTTGGCTCACCCTTTGGTATTGCCCTATCTTATTGGCCCAGTTTGTTTGGCTCACGCCTTTCTGGTGTATTTGGCTCACGGTAATCTTGTGTTTGGCTCACGGTTATCTGGTGTATTTGGCTCATGCCTATCTTGTGTATTTGGCTCACGGTTATCTGGTGTATTTGGCTCACGGTTATCTGGTGTATTTGGCTGACGGCTATCTTGTGTATTTGGCTCACGCCTTTCTGGTGTTTGGCTCACGCTTTTCTGGTGTATTTGGCTCACGGCTATCTGGTGTTTGGCCAGCTGTAGGGCTTTAACAAGTCTTTGTGATGTCAGGGAATTTGGAAATACATTATTCAGAGTAGGAATTGCATCCAATGAGACTCTAATTCGAGTTGATGAGAAGCAGAGACGACGATATGAACAAATGAGGATGTTATAAGACGGATCGCACCTTCCAGGGCGTTTCTGAAGCTGTATAAAGATGTCTCGTTATAGGGTGGAGTGTCAAAGTTCTCCAGCTTCAGTGTATTCTCCACATCCAGGAATGTGGGCAGGTTGGTGGCATACGGCGTGGTCCCAGGTTTCCTATGCAGTCTTTCCATCTTGTGCTCAGAGTCGGCCAATGGACAATATTCATCTGGGAAATTGAACCCGCTGCAAATTGCCTACAAAAATGGTAATAATAGATTCAAAAACAGCTATAGATACTGAGGCTGTACCATATGTTACCGATAATAGCAGTACCATAACGGTACAGACGATCTGTTAAGACAAAGATTAAATTCCTGGGTGCAATAAACTTAAAGGGGTCCTCTCACCTCAGTCAGTGACATTTATCATGTAGATGCAGTTAATACCAGGCTCTTACTAATGTATTGTGATTCTCCATGTTGCCTCCTTTTCTGTCTGGATTCATTTTTCCATCACATTATACACGGCTTGTTTCCATGGTTACGACCACCCTGCAATCCATCAGTGGTGGTCGTGCTTGTACAGTGTAGGAAAAAGCACCAGTCTATGTGCGCTCCCATGGCCCCGGCCACCAGAGAGGCTGATGCTTTTTCCTATAGTGTGCAAGCACGACCACCGCTGATGGATTGCAGGATGGTCGTAACCATGGAAACAAGCCGTGTGTAATGTGATGGAAAAATGAATCCAGACAGAAAAGGAGGCAACATGGAGAATCACAATACATTAGTAAGAGCCTGGTAATAACTGCATCTACATGATAAATGTCACTGACTGAGGTGAGAGGACCCCTTTAATGGAATGTGTCCATTATTCCAGCTGAAGAATTCATTGGTGTTACATTATTAGTGAAAGGAATGCAAGAAAGATGACCACAGAAACCAAAATGTCCCATAGCACTGGCTCTCAGGTGGTGAACACATATCTTCAGAAGTCATCACTGGAGTCAGACGTTCTTCATCAGTGATTCACAATAAATAAGAAGAATCGGTAAAAAGAAGAGATGATTCCAAAGAGTCTGAAGTAGACGACCAATCAACTAACTAGTATATAGATATGAGATAGATAGATAGATAGATAGATAGATAGATAGATAGATAGATAGATAGATACATGAGGGGGAGAGAGAGAGACATGAGAGAGAGAGAGAGAGACATGAGAGAGAGATACAGTGGGGAAAAAAATGATGTAGTCAGCCACCAATTGTACAAGTTCTCCCACTTATAAAGATGAGGTCGGCCTGTAATTGACATCATAGGTAGACCTCAACTATGAGAGACAACATGAGAAATCCAGAAAATCACATTGTCTGATTTTTAAAGAATTTATTTGCAAATTATGGTGGAAAATAAGTATTTGGTCACCTACAAACAAGAAGATTTCTGTCTCTCACAGACCTGTAACTTCTTCTGTAAGAGGCTCCTCTGTCCTCCACTCATTACCTGTAGTAATGGCTCCTGTTTGTTATCAGTATAAAAGACACCTGTCCACAACCTCAAACAGTCACACTCCAAACTCCACTATGGTGAAGACCAAAGAGCTGTGGAAGGACACCAGAAACAAAGACCTGCACCAGGCTGGGAAGACTGAATCTGCAATAGGCAAGCAGCTTGGTGTGAAGAAATCAACTGTGGGAGCAATAATACAAGACCACTGATAATCTCCCTCCATCAGGGGCTCCACACAAGATCTCACCCCGTGGGGTCAAAATGATCTCAAGAACTGTGAGCAAAAATCCCAGAACCACACGGGGGACCTAGTGACTGACCTGCAGAAAGCTGGGACCAATGTAACAAAGGCTACCGTCAGTAACACACTACACCGCCAGGGACTCAGATCCTGCAGTGCCAGACGTGTCCCCCTGCTTAACCCAGTACATATCCGGGCCCGTCTGAAGTTTACTAGAGAGCATTTGGATGTTCCAGAAGAGTATTGGGAGAATGTCATATGGTCAGATGAAACCAAAGTAGAACTGTTTGGTAGAACACAACTCGTCGTGTTTGGAGGAGAGTGAATGCTGAGTTGCATCCAAAGAACACCGTACCTACTGTGAAGCATGGGGGGGCAACATCATGCTTTGGGGCTGTTTCTCTGCAAAGAGACCAAGACGACTGATCCGTGTACATGAAAGAATGAATGGGGCCATGTATCGTGAGATTTTGAGTGCAAACCTTCTTCCATCAGCAAGGGCATTGAAGATGAAACGTGGCTGGGTCTTTCAGCATGACAATAATCCCAAGCACACCGCCAGGCAACAAAGGTGTGTCTCTGTAAGAAGCATTTCAAGGTCCTGGAGTGGTCTAGCCAGTCTCCAGATCTCAACCCCATAGAAAACCTTTGGAGGGAGTTGAAAGTCCGTGTTGCCCAGCGACAGCCCCAAAACATCAGTGCTCTAGAGGAGATCTGCATGGAGGAATGGGCCAACATACCACAACAGTGTGTGCCAACCTTGTGAAGACAGAAAACGTTTGACCTCTGTCATTGCCAACAAAGGAGATAGAACAAAGTATTGAGAGGAACTTTTCTTATTGACCAAATACTTATTTTCCACCATAATTTGCAAATAAATTCTTTAAAAATCAGACAATGTGATTTTCTGGATTTCTCATTTTGTCTCTCATAGTTGAGGTCTACCTATGATGTCAATTACAGGCCGACCTCATCTTTATAAGTGGGAGAACTTGTATAATTGGTGGCTGACTAAATACTTTTTTCCCCACTGTAGATATATATATATATATATATATAGAGAGAGAGATAGATATTAGATAGATAGATTTTAGATAGATATACTGTAAACAGTAGAGAATGAGCAATTAGGTTTAGAGTTACAGATTAATTATTTGGGCCAGTCTGCTGGCATCAAGGCGATCTTGATAAGACGGGAATCTAACACTAAATGCTACCTGTTATGTGCCATACTGGCCACCATAAAATCCACGGAGTGCAGGTTCCACGTGCCTGCTGGGTCTACTCTGCCTATTACCATTTTTGGTGCCATCATGCCCTCCATTAAATCCAGGGAATGCAGGTACCAACATGCATGCTCAGCCCACTCTATACCTCCCCTGATGCCAGATGGCTTCCAATAAATGCATGGAGAGCGGCTCAACACAGTGGCCCAGTCACAGAGTGGTGAGGGTGGAGGGGAATAGCAGTGGCAGTAACAGCACAAGATGGTGGATGGTAGTAGAAGAACATGGCAGCAGAGGCAGCAGGTGTGTGGGATCAGGTGGACGGCAGCATCAGATTAGTGGCTGAAGCAGGTGGCCAGTAGAAACGGGTCTCTTTTCACAAAGTTTTGATGTGGCACCCAGAATTATTTAGTCTGATGCATCAGGCACTGGCGTGTGGAAATCCTGTCTGATCCACACCTGATTTATATTCACAAAGGTCAGTCTCTCCACATTTTGGATGGACAGGCGAGTTCTCCTTGGGGTAACTATGGCCCCCGCCGCACTAAACACCCGCTCTGATGCCACACTACTGGCCGGGCAGGAAAGCTTGTCCTGGGCAAACTTGGCCAGTTGTGGACACAAATTAAGTTTGGCTGCCCAGTAGTCCAGGGGATCTTGGATGTGGGGTGGCAGGGTGCAGTCCAAGTATGCCACCACCTGCTGGTTCAGGTTCTGCTACATGTCCTGCTGCTGCTGCTGGTGGGTGGTTTCTTCAGTATGTGGGTGAACAAAAATGCTCATTAGAGACTCTAGACTTAAGTTGCTGCTAATTGAGATGGTGTTGCTGGTGCCCCCCCCCCCCGCCCCCCCAGCAGCCACGGCAGTGGAACATGAACGCAGAGTGCCTTCCCTGCTCAGACCTTTGTAAGGATGGTCGATGGCACAGATAGGCAGCGGCCAACTAACTACATAGGATGTCCCTATAGTAGTTGAGTTTATCCTCCCTCTCAGTGGGTGGAAAAAAGCCCCTATTTTGGAGCAGTAGCGAGGGTCTAACATGGTGGAGAGCCAGTAGTCATCCCTCTGCCAAATGGTGATAATATGACTTCCATCAAATGGCCAGATGCAACTCAGCATGCATCTGGCCATTTGCACAAGGAATCAGGGGGACTCCCTGTTTCCATCTCCACAGCATACTGCCATGGTTTGTCGGGGTCATCTGCCTGGTCTTCCTCATCGCCTTCTAGTTTCTCCTCTCCTGTCACTTGTACAGAAAAAACACCCATTTCTGTTTACATTGAGTTCAGCCCCAAAGGTCTAGGTGACCAAGAGATGTAGGCGCCATGTCTCCCGTCCCCTGACCATCCAGAATTATCAGCATCTGCTCCAGGACATGAAGGATTGGAATGATGTTGTTCACCCTATAGTCCTGGCGACTGACAAATAAAGTGGCCTCCTTAAAGGGCCTGAGCAAACAGCAGGTGTTACGCATGAGTTGCCACTGGCTAACGTTAAAGTTACACAGGGGAGTCCTCCTGTCTGCCTGCATCATCAAGAAATTGTTTATGGCCTTCCTCTGCTCATATAGTTGGTCCAACATGTGGAGGGTGGAGCCTTTTTGAAGAAGTAAAGACGGCTTGGAACTCTCCACCTTGGCTCTGCACAAGCCATCAGTTCTCTGAAAGGTACAGAGTCTACCACATGGAAAGGGAGGGACTGTAGTACCAGCAACTTGGCCAGGAGCACGTTCAGCTTCTGCGCTATTGGATGAGTGCACACATACTGTTGTCTTTTTGATGAAACAAGTGAAGAGGAATAGGAGGAGCATCAGGACCAGTAGATGATGGGAAGGAAACGCAGCTCCCGTCTGCTGAGGTGGGGGAGCTTTGACCGCTGGAGAAGGTGTGTGGGCCATTAAGTGATGCAGCGGTTGCTGTGTCAGGCTGTACTACTACATTAGTGCCATGGTTTCCTCAGGCCACTTTATAGTGACGCTACATGTGTTGATGCACCCTGGCCTCACTTCACCTTCTCCCCACAGATTCTAAAAATGGCCAGGCTGACGTCCTGTGGTGGCTTGATGAAAAATTCCCATGCTGCCAAGTAGGGCATCTTCCCACCACCAATCTGTGCTGACTGCCTGTTGCCACTGCCTCCGTGAACCCATGCACCGCTAGTTCTTTCCAGAAAGGTAGGCTCCTGCTGCAATACTGCTGGCTCAGCCGCTGCCTCACACACAAACTGTTGTAAGGATGTGGAGCAACAGACCTTAAAGGGGTAATCCGGTAAAGTAACTTAATTTTTGCAAGTTGTGACCTAGCCAGAACCCATACCTGTACATATAACCAGAACCCCTACCTGTACATATAACCAGAACCCATACCTGTACATATAACCAGAGCCCATACCTGTACATATAACCAGAGCCCATACCTGTACATATAACCAGAGCCCATACCTGTACATATAACCAGAACCCATACCTGTACATATAACCAGAGCCCATACCTGTACATATAACCAGAGCCCATACCTGTACATATAACCAGAACCCATACCTATACATATAACCAGAATCCAAACCTGTACATATAACCAGAGCCATACCTGTACATATAACCAGAACCCATACCTGTACATATAACCAGAACCCATACCTGTACATATAACCAGAACCCCTTACCAGAACCCATACCTGTACATATAACCAGAACCCATACCTGTACATATAACCAGAACCCATACCTGTACATATAACCAGAAACCCATACCTGTACTTATAACCAGAACCCATACCTGTACATATAACCAGAACCCATACCTGTACATATAACCAGAGCCCATACCTGTACATATAACCAGAACCTATACATATAACCAGAGCCCATACCTGTACATATAACCAGGACCCATACCTGTATATAACCAGAACCCATACCTGTACATATAACCAGAGCCCATACCTGTACATATAACCAGAACCCCATACCTACCTGTACATATAACCAGAGCCCATACCTGTACATATAACCAGAACCCATACCTGTACATATAACAGAGCCCATACCTGTACATATAACCAGAGCTATACCCGTAATAATACCAGAGCCCATACCTGTACATATAACCAGAACCCATACCTGTACATATATAACCAGAGATACCCATATACCCGTACATATAACCAGAGCCATACCCGTACATATAACCAGAACCCATACCCGTACATATAACCAGAACCCATACCCGTACATATAACCAGAACCCATACCTGTACATATAACCAGAGCACTTACAATACAGCATACCTGTACATATAACCAGAGCCCATACCTGTACATATAACCAGAAACCCATACCTGTACATATAACCAGAGCCCATACCTGTACATATAACCAGAACCCATACCTGTACATATAACCAGAACCCATACCTGTACATATAACCAGAGCCCATACCTATACATATAACCAGAACCCATACCTGTACATATAACAGAACCCATACCTGTACATATAACCAGACCCATACCTGTACATATAACCAGAGCCATACCTGTACATATAACCAGAGCCCATACCTGTACATATAACCAGAGCCCCATACCTGTACATATAACCAGAGCCCATACCTGTACATATAACCAGAGACCTATACCCGTACATATAACCAGAGCCCCATACCTGTACATTTACACTTTGCCTTGGAATCCTTTTATCTAGCTCCTGTATGATCCTGCAGCACACTGAGAGTATCATGGTGCCTGATCTTCACTCACAAAACTACAATCCCCACAATCCTTAGGCCCCTTTCACACGAGCGTGTCCGGATTTGGTCCGGATGCGTTCAGGAAAATCCGCACGCATCCGCACCAAATCCGCACGCAATTGCAGTCAGTTTTGACTGCGATTGCGTATGTTCTTTCAGTTTTTTCCGCGCGGGTGCGAAGCGTTTTTGATGCGTTTAGCACGCGCATGCGAAAAAACTGAATGTTTACAAACAACATCTCTTAGCAACCATGCGTTAAAACCGCATTGCACCCGCACTTGTGTGCGGATGCAATGCGATTTTCACGCAGACCCATTCACTTCAATGGGGCCAGTTCTGCGTGAAAAACGCAGAATATAGAACATGCTGCGTTTTTCACGCAACGCAGAAGTGATGCGTGAAAAAACATAGCTCATGTGAAAAGCCACATTGAAATGAATGGGTCAGGATTCAGTGCGGGTGCAATGCATTCGCATCACGCATTGCACCCGCGCGGAAACATCGCCCGTGTGAAAGGGGCCTTAGCTTTCCTGCTTTGAGTTTGTGCTTGTTCATGAGTGTTGCTGTTTACTGATTGGCTGCTTGATATACAGTCCGGTCACGCCCCATCTTCTCAGTATTCAGCAGCACACTAAGGCCTCTTTCACACGGGCGAGATTTCCGTGCGGGTGCAATGTGTGATGGGAACGCATTGCACCCGCACTGAATCCTGACCAATTAATTTCAATGGGGCTTTTCACATGGGCGAATTTTTTCACGCATCAGTTCGCCGTTGCGTGAAATCGCAGCCATGTTCTATATTCTGCGTTTTTCACGCAGCCCTGGCCCCATTGAAGTGAATGGGCTGCTGAATACGCATTGATCGCACGCAAGTGCGGATGCAATCGTGATTCACTGATGGTTGCTAAGGAGATGTTGTTAGTAAACAATTCAGTTTTCTTATCAGTGCCGTGAAAAAAACATCAAAACGCCTTCGCACCCGCGCAAAAAAACTGATACGAACGTATGCAATCGCAGTCAAAACTGACTGCGATTGCGTGCGGATTGGTGCGGATGCGTGCGGATTTTCCGGAACGCATCCGGACTGAATCCGTGACGCCCGTGTGAAAGAGGCCTAACATCTGCAGGCTAGAGAACTGATAGCAACACACTGAAGCGATGGCCGGCAGACCTAACAAATAGGCTCAGAACTACATGTTCGATTACCATGGTAACTTATGAGGAAACACCATGTGCGGTAGTAGAGGGAAGAAAACTACTTTTATAACTACTGAAAGGTAAATATGTGAAATATACATTATATTAGGTAATTATTAATGATGAATTAGTCTACAACATAAGTTATATTTATGGTAACCGGAATACCCCTTTAAAGGGATTCTGTCACCAGGTTTTGGCCTATATAGACAGTCACACTTCTGTTTAGGTCTCACTGCGCTAATTCTAAATATGCTATTCTTATTGGTCCTAGATTTCTATTTTTATAAAAAAAAAGCGTTTTGATTAATATTCAAATCGCTCACATAAGGAGCCCAAGGGGATGTCCTTTGCGCTGTTGGAGCCCAGCCACACTGCAAATCTTGGAGCCGGGCACCGCCTACCTACTTATTATTCACTTCAAATCATCCCGGCAACCTCCTCCGGCTGCAGCGTAATCCCGCGCATGGCAGTACTTAACCGAGTCTGCGCCCGTGCGGTCTACTGGCTCATGGATCCGAAGAGAGCTGGCGCATGCGTGCTTGGATCCATGAGGCCGATGCCAGTAGACCTCACGGGCGCAGACTCGGGTAAGTACTGCGCATGCGCGGGATTACGCTGCAGCCGGTGGAGGTCACCGGGATGATTTGAAGTGAATAATAAGTAGGTAGGCGGTGCTGGGCTCTAAATTTGCAGCGTGGCCAGGCTCCAACGGCGCAAAGAACATCCCCTTGGGCTCCTTATGTGAGTGATTTGAATATTAATCAAAACGATTTTTTTTAATAAAAATAGAACTCTAGGATCAATAAGAATAGCATATTTAGAATGAGCGCAGTGAGACCTAAACAGAAGTGTGACTATCTATATAGGCCAAAACCTGGTGACAGAATCCCTTTAACTGTATTACTCTGCTATGTTGTAAATTGTATAATTAATGCAGCACCTCACTTTGGTCAGTAGATGGCAGCAAAGGATAAGATGATAAAAAGTCTACGGGGAGCTGCCTATCAGGGAATACTATAAACCCCGTAAATAGCTAATTTATGTGCTGTTCTGGACCCTTACAAGTGTGATAGCACACTGAATATGCAGGTTTGACACTGCACTTAGCAGATGACTTATTGCATCACTCTCCTTTTGTGAGGGGAGAAGGTTCCTCTGGAAGCAGAAAGTGAGCAGATCGAGGTGGTGCTTGGTGCTGCTGGAAAGGAGAAGGGATCTTCATCTCTGCTGAATCTGGAATAGACCGGCTCACAGTGAAGATTGGTGATAGAATGAAGGGGAGGTTTGCAACGACGACCTCAGGAGTGACGTGTGCAGTGTCCTGAAACACACTGCTCAATATGTGATTGTGCTTCATGTGCTTAAAGGGGTTCTGCAGTTTTTAAAAACTGATGATCTATCCCCTGGATAGATCATCAGCATCTGATCGGCGGGGGTCCGATACCCGGGGCCCCCGCCGATCAGCTGTTTGAGAAGGCAGCGGTGCTGCAGGAGTGCCGCGGCCTTCTCTGTGTTTACCGCAGGCCCAGTGACGTTACGACTAGTATCACTGGCCTGGGCGGGGCTAAGCTCTGTTCACATGAATGGAGCTTAGCCGCGCCCAGGCCAGTAATAGTAGTCGTGACGTCACTGGGCCTGCAGTAAACACAGAGAAGGCCGCGGCGCTCCTGCAGCACCGCTGCCTTCTCAAACAGCTGATCGGCGGGGGCCCCGGGTGTCGGACCCCCGCCGATCAGATGCTGATGATCTATCCATAGGATAGATCATCAGTTTTTAAAAACTGTAGAAACCCTTTAAATTCCCATAAAGTTGCATAGGGAGGGGGAGGTTCTAACAAACCTCCCGGGGGCTGACTCCGCCCTGCTCTCAGTGTGAGAGAGTGAGAAGAAGGAGGAGAGTGGTATTCCTGAGGAAGCTGCACCTCAGTAGCCATCTTGGAAATATTAAACTCCTGAGTTAGTTCCATGTAGCAGCCCCTAGAAGGGAAAGATTACAGAAGATCCTGGAAACCCAGAGAGGGAATGAGAATATTGGCAAAGGAAGGTAATTGTCGTTTATCAGGCTCTAGTCTCCTTTGCATTTGGTGGAGAGATTACAAGCTACCAGCTGCCCACCATAACCCAAGACAGAAAGGCCATTTATCAATATAGTATTCTTAAAAGAGGATACAGAAGTATATAACTATACAGTACCACAGAAATATTATATCCCTCCAGCCTGGAGAAACAAGCGAGAAAGATTAATTGCTATAGAGTAAAACTGCTCTATATGCAACTTTCGGGAACTAACCTGAGCCATTGCAGAAGCTGCTTTCCTATCAATGTTTTTTGCACAAATTGATGACTTTTGGATCAGCCTCAGTAAAGTTCTGGGAGTTTGTCAAGTCCACTGGTCTCCTCATCTTTTCTGCTGTTCACCTATTTGCACCGGAAGGTGCTGGCGTCACGAAATTATCAGGGACCCTGCCGATGGACACCCAAATCTTCCACCATCAAGGGCACCTCACACCAACACCTGGCAGAGCCCCTGGAACCAGAGAGTGCCCCGAAGGAGTTGGTGTCACCTTCCACTCACCTGCATGCGGGCCCAGGGAGCAACAGCTTCAAAACTGTGAGTAATCTATCCATCGGCTCACCACCACTGTGACAACACTACACACTCACAAATACGCCCCTGCCGCCTGGTCGCTGCACGTGTCTGTAGGAGCCAGTTCTGGAGTGGACCAGGAAACAAGGAAAAGCACCAAGAACCTGTTCAAGGAACTGTGAGTGCGACTTTGCCGCATCACATTGCACTACACGGTTGAAATGGCATTTGGACATACACTAACGATCCAAGTAGTTACATTGCTGTGTACGAGCTGCAAGCTAACGCATTGCCCTAAGGGACTCCTATGCTGGCACCTTCCTATCTCTCTGGCTGCTCATAGGGTGTTATGTACTGGGAGCTGGGGTAAGGATTGAAGTTACAAGAGATTACAATAGTATTGTGCAGTACTTATGGTGTACCCAACGAGGAACTCATCCAGGCACATACAAGTGCAGCCAGGCTGCTTAATGGACTTAGGGATAAACATCGCCTTTACTGGTTTATTGTTAGACAGTGTTACAGTTACTGGTTTAATGTAGTGTTACATTTACTGGTTTATTGTTAGTTTTACATTTACTGATTTATTGTTAGACAGTGTTGCCTTTAGTGTGGATAAAGCCTTCCTATTATATCCCTACACTATTTCTAAGCTGTCCCTGCTCTCTCCCTACAGTGTGGATAAAGCCTCCCTATTATATCCCTACACTATCTCTACGCTTTCTCTGCTCTCTCCCTATAGTGTGGATAAAGCCTCCCTATTATATCCCTACACTATATCTAAGCTGTCCCTGCTCTCTCCCTATAGTGTGGATAAAGCCTCCCTATTATATCCCTACACTATATCTAAGCTGTCCCTGCTCTCTCCCTATAGTGTGGATAAATCCTCCCTATTTCAAAGCATTCCTCTCTCCAGGGGTAGTAGTCAGATGTTGGGGGTAGTGATCCCCGGCCCCTTCTAGTGATAGTACGGGGTGGGCAGGGGGTAGTAGTCAGATGTTGAGGGTATGCCTATCTTCATCGGTCAGAAGCCGATTTTTTGACAGCAATTTGGAAGTGATGATTTGTATTATGATGGAAACGTTCAGGTGTAGCCTCAGCCTAACACTTCACTACATCACAGTCAGGTATACAAGTGAACAAAGACAGCTCTGCTACATCTGTAGAAACATTACTCCATTCATTCATCATAATTTAACCCACATAAGATACAGTACTATGATTTACCTTCCAAAACGAAAAGTGGGAGTACGGATTGATCACTCCTTGGTCATCATTTGTTCCCAAAAGTTCATCAGTACAGATGGAGCAGTTTTTGTCCCCCCGCCAGTCGTAGTACGGGATGGCAAAATCTTCATCTCTTGTCATGAGTTGGATTTGCCTTTCCAGAAATAAGAGATTTAGGCGATGCCATCCGGGAAATACAGGGCCTTGGTGAGCAAAGTTCTTATCAGGGATGAATGTGCTATTTATCATGATGGGCTTCATGGAGTAATAATGCATCCAAACAAAGACATCATAGAGAGAGGCGTCTACGAAGCGGTAAGTCTCACGATGGTGTCGGTCTCCTGTGCTCAGGACAACAAAATCTTGACTTTTCGTGGTTTTGGCCAAGGCCAAGTAACTGAATAATCTTTTCTGTTCTAGGAGTGACAGCTCGCGGATCTCTCTCCTTATGATGACCTTCTTTCTCTCACACTTCTCACCATGGTGGCCAAATCTGCAGTCACCACAATCGAAGCCACTATAGTTCCCAAAGCACTCACAAGTGTTCTCATAATAGTGTCTTGGCCAGTCTAGTCGATCGTCATTATACTGGGGGATTGTTTTTTTGACTGTCCAGCTTCGGCATCTCCCACGACCTGACAGGGAACCACAGGGGCTTTTATCCTTCCAAAGTGGACAACAAGTTTGGTGCGAAAAGCGGCTTCAGTTGTGCAGACTCTGGGGAACTGACTCTCCACGAAGCAAAGGCAAAAAGTGAGGAAGATGATGATGTGAAGCATGACTTCCTGACCTTGTGAGGAAACCTATAGATGGAAATGAATGTGGAGGTTATGACCGGTATGATAGGAAGGCCTCCTGTCGGTGTACTGGATGGAAGCTCTGGTTTGTATAATGCCACCTAGTAACCTTCTCACTAGTAATGGCCATTTGTAAAGCATCATAACTATGACATGATAATTGCCGTAACTAAAACAAATGAGCTGGAGCCTTTCTAACATATCAACCAGGATGGGAGCTCTTGGTCCCTCAACATGTTTGGAGTCCAATGTATGTATGAGATAGCCGAGAGGATTATCTATAAAATGATGGGAGTCTCGCGTCCGAAGCTGTAGTGGATGGTGAGATATGGAGCCTGAAAGCCAAAAATCTCTCCAGTGCAACACTTCAGTTTTTTTTTTTGTTACTTCATTATTTTTCCTACAATCTGCAAATGATTTATTCAATAAACTCATTTTGATTTATTTTGATTTTTTTATGATTCATTTCTATTCAGCTTTGCTGAATATATTTATATTATATTTATTTTATTTTTATTAAATTTATTTTATATAGGCCATGAACAAGGTCCAGGCTGGACCAAAACGTTGTCCAAAATTCTGTTATCTTATTTAGATGGATAATGCAAATAAAATTAAGATTTAATTGTATCATACTATTTGGAGTGTCGTGGTATCTACCTTCATCTTCTATATACCAGAGTATGTGACTGTTATTAATATCATAAGTAATATAGTGAGTTAAGTAGAAGCCTGGACAGAGGGGCGGCTGTGGATATAGTGAGGTAAGAAGAAGCCTGGACAGAGGGGCGGCTGTGGATGTAGTGAGGTAAGTAGAAGCCTGGACAAAGGGGCGGCTGTGGATGTAGTGAGGTAAGTAGAAGCCTGGACAGAGGGGCGGCTGTGGATATAGTGAGGTAAGAAGAAGCCTGGACAGAGGGGCGGCGGTGGATGTAGTGAGGTAAGAAGAAGCCTGGACAGAGGGGCGGCTGTGGATGTAGTGAGGTAAGAAGAAGCCTGGACAGAGGGGCGGCTGTGGATGTAGTGAGGTAAGTGGAAGCCTGGACAGAAGGGCGGCTGTGGATGTAGTGAGGTAAGTAGAAACCTGGACAGAGGGGCCACTGTGAATGTAGTGAGGTAAGTAGAAGCCTGGACACAGGGGTGGCTGTGGATCTAGTGAGGTAAGTAGAAGCTAAGACAGAGGGCAGCTGTGGATGTAGTGAGGTGAGTAGAAGCCTGGACAGAGAGGCGGCTGTGAATATAATGAGGTAAGAAGAAGCCTGCACAGAGGGGCGGCTGTGGATGTAGAAAGGTAAGTAGAAGCCTGGACAGAGGGACCACTGTGAATGTAGTGAGGTGAGTAGAAGCCTGGACAGAGGGGGCGGCTGTGAATGTAGTGAGGTAAGTAGAAGCCTGGACAGAGGGGCAGCTGTGGATGTAGTGAGGTAAGTAGAAGCCTGGACAGAGGGGCCACTGTGAATGTAGTGAGGTGAGTAGAACCTGGGACAGAGGGCGGCTGTGTATGTAGTGAGGTAAGTAGAAGCCAGAACAGAGGGACGGCTGTGGATGTAGTGAGGTAAGTAGAAGCCTGGACAGAGGGGCGGCTGTGGATGTAGTGAGGTAAGTAGAAGCCTGGACAGAGGGGCGGCTGTGGATGTAGTGAGGTAAGTAGAAGCCTGGACAGAGGGGCGGCTGTGGATGTAGTGAGATAAGTAGAAGCCTGGACAGAGGGGTGGCTGTGAATGTAGTGAGGTAAGTAGAAGCCTGGACACAGGGGCGGCTGTGGATATAGTGAGGTGAGTAGAAGCCTGGACAGAGGGGCGGCTGTGGATATAGTGAGGTGAGTAGAAGCCTGGACAGAGGGGCGGCTGTGGATGTAGTGAGGTGAGTAGAAGCCTGGACAGAGGGGCGGCTGTGGATGTAGTGAGGTGAGTAGAAGCCTGGACAGAGTGGCGGCTGTGGATGTAGTGAGGTGAGTAGAAGCTTGGACAAAGGGGCGGCTGTGGATGTAGTGAGGTAAGTAGAAGCCGGGACAGAGGGGCGGCTGTGGATGTATTGAGGTGAGCAGAAGCTGGACAGAGGGGCGGCTCTGGATATAGCGTTCTTGGATTTTGCAAAGACATTTGATCCTGTCCCTCATAGACATATAATAGGTAATATAATGTTTATAGGCTTAGAAAGTATAGTTTGTAATTAGATTGGAACCTGGCTGAAGGACCGTGTCCAGAGAGTTGTGTCAATGACTCCTCTTCTGAATGGTCCTGGGTTATGAGTAGTGACCCCAAGGTTCAGTGCTGGGTCCGCTATTATTTACCTTATTTATTAATTTATATTGAGGGAGTGATTAATAGCACAGTTTCTATTTTGCATACAACAGTAACTATGTAGTTCTGTGCAGTCTATGAGGAGAGTTTGGATATCAATTTGGCAAATGAGGTAAAAATATGATGTGGTAATATGTAATGTTATGCTTCTGGGTACTAATAATCTAGGTACATCATATAGAAGGATCGGGTACTAATAATCTACATACATCATATGTCCTAGGAGGAGTAACACTGGAGAGTCACTTGTAGAGAAGGATCAGGTACTAATAATCTACATACATCATATGTCCTAGGAGGAGTAACAATCTCCAGTGTTACTCCTCCTAGGACATATGATGAAGGATCAGGTACTAATAATCTATATTACATCATGTGTCTTAGGAGGAGTAACACTGGAGAGTCACTTGTAGAGAAGGATCAGGTACTAATAATCTATATACATCATGTGTCTTAGGAGGAGTAACACTGGAGAGTCACTTGTAGAAAAGGATCAGGTACTAATAATCTACGTACATCATATGTCCTAGGAGGAGTAACACTGGAGAGTCACTTGTAGAGAAGGATCAGGTACTAATAATCTACATACATCATATGTTTTAGGAGGAGTAACACTCTCCAGTGTTACTCCTCCTAGGACATATGATGAAGGATCGGGTACTAATAATCTACATACATCATATGTCCTAGGAGGAGTAACACTGGAGAGTCACTTGTAGAGAAGGATCAGGTACTAATAATCTACATACATCATATGTCCTAGGAGGAGTAACAATCTCCAGTGTTACTCCTCCTAGGACATATGATGAAGGATCAGGTACTAATAATCTATATACATCATGTGTCTTAGGAGGAGTAACACTGGAGAGTCACTTGTAGAGAAGGATCAGGTACTAATAATCTATATACATCATGTGTCTTAGGAGGAGTAACACTGGGAGAGTCACTTGTAGAGAAGGATCAGGTACTAATAATCTACATACGTCATATGTACTAGGAGGAGTAACACTGGAGAGTCACTTGTAGAGAAGGATCAGGTACTAATAATCTACATACATCATATGTTTTAGGAGGAGTAACACTCTCCAGTGTTACTCCTCCTAGGACATATGATGAAGGATCGGGTACTAATAATCTACATACATCATATGTCCTAGGAGGAGTAACACTGGAGAGTCACTTGTAGAGAAGGATCGGGTACTAATAATCTACATACATCATATGTCCTAGGAGGAGTAACACTGGAGAGTCACTTGTAGAGAAGGATCAGGTACTAATAATCTACATACATCATATGTCCTAGGAGGAGTAACACTGGGAGAGTCACTTGTAGAGAAGGATCAGATACTAATAATCTACATACATCATATGTCCTAGGAGGAGTAACACTGGAGAGTCACTTGTAGAGAAGGATCGGGTACTAATAATCTACATACATCATATGTCCTAGGAGGAGTAACACTGGAGAGTCACTTGTAGAGAAGGATCGGGTACTAATAATCTACATACATCATATGTCCTAGGAGGAGTAACACTGGAGAGTCACTTGTAGAGAAGGATCAGGTACTAATAATCTACATACATCATATGTCCTAGGAGGAGTAACACTGGGAGAGTCACTTGTAGAGAAGGATCAGGTACTAATAATCTACATACATCATATGTCCTAGGAGGAGTAACACTGGAGAGTCACTTGTAGAGAAGGATCAGGTACTAACAATCTACATACATCATATGTCCTAGGAGGAGTAACACTGGAGAGTCACTTGTAGAGAAGGATCGGTTACTAATAATCTACATACATCATATGTCCTAGGAGGAGTAACACTGGAGAGTCACTTGTAGAGAAGGATCGGGTACTAATAATCTACATACATCATATGTCCCAGGAGAAGTAACACTGGAGAGTCACTTGTAGAGAAGGATCGGGTACTTATAATTTATATACACCATATGTCCTAGGAGGAGTAACACTGGAGAGTCACTTGTAGAGAAGGATCGGTACTAATAATCTACATACATCATATGTCCTAGGAGGAGTAACACTGGAGAGTCACTTGTAGAGAAGGATCAGGTACTAATAATCTACATACATCATATGTCCTAGGAGGAGTAACACTGGAGAGTCACTTGTAGAGAAGGATCAGGTACTAATAATCTATATACATCATATGTCCTAGGAGGAGTAACACTGGAGAGTCACTTGTAGAGAAGGATCAGGTACTAATAATCTACATACATCATATGTCCTATGAGGAGTAACACTGGAGAGTCACTTGTAGAGAAGGATCAGGTACTAATAATCTACATACATCATATGTCCTAGGAGGAGTAACACTGGAGAGTCACTTGTAGAGAAGGATCAGGTACTAATAATCTACATACATCATATGTCCTAGGAGGAGTAACACTGGAGAGTCACTTGTAGAGAAGGATCGGGTACTAATAATCTGCATACATCATATGTCCTAGGAGGAGTAACACTGGAGAGTCACTTGTAGAGAAGGATCAGGTACTAATAATGTACATACATTTCATGTCCTAGGAGGAGTAACACTGGAGAGTCACTTGTAGAGAAGGATCAGGTACTAATAATCTACATACATCATATGTCCTAGGAGGAGTAACACTGGAGAGTCACTTGTAGAGAAGGATCGGGTACTAATAATCTACATACATCATATGTCCTAGGAGGAGTAACACTGGAGAGTCACTTGTAGAGAAGGATCGGGTACTAATAATCTACATACATCATATGTCCTAGGAGGAGTAACACTGGAGAGTCACTTGTAGAGAAGGATCAGGTACTAATAATCTATATACATCATATGTCCTAGGAGGAGTAACACTGGAGAGTCACTTGTAGAGAAGGATCAGGTACTAATAATCTACATACATCATATGTCCTAGGAGGAGTAACACTGGAGAGTCACTTGTAGAGAAGGATCAGGGTACTAATAATCTACATACATCATATGTCCTAGGAGGAGTAACACTGGAGAGTCACTTGTAGAGAAGGATCAGGTACTAATAATCTACATAAATCATATGTCCTAGGAGGAGTAACACTGGAGAGTCACTTGTAGAGAAGGATCAGGTACTAATAATGTACATACATTTCATGTCCTAGGAGGAGTAACACTGGAGAGTCACTTGTAGAGAAGGATCAGGTACTAATAATCTACATACATCATATGTCCTAGGAGGAGTAACACTGGAGAGTCACTTGTAGAGAAGGATCGGGTACTAATAATCTACATACATCATATGTCCTAGTCGGAGTAACACTGGAGAGTCACTTGTAGAGAAGGATCGGGTAGTAATAATCTGTATACACCCTGTGGATCACTGATTAAGTGATGACAGAATAAGAGTATGCTCTGATAACTGTAATATAAAGGATAATTTATGACGTTTCACTCACTGATTGTCATGAAGCTTACTCTCTATGTATCTGATGTGCAATTCTTACATTGCTTGAGAAATGCCCCATTGTGTTGGGCTGAAACGTTGCTTTTGGGTGTAATAAAGTACTCCACCAACTCCTTACACTAAATGGCAGAGCTGCTTCATCTTCTACTAGAGAATTCTAAGGCTCAATGCCCTACAGCCGGGAGGAACTGCATCCACATTTGTTTTCACAAGTGCTGCAGTTTTTGTTGTATAGAAAAAGTGGATAGATATTAATTAGATAGATAGATATATGATAGATAAGTAGATAGACAGATAGAAGAGAGCTAGAGAGATAAATTGATACATGGTAGATAGACATGAGAGATTGAAAGATAGATAGTAACAGTAGATAGTTACAATAGATAGATAGATATAAGAGAGCTAGAGATAGATAGATAGATAGATAGATAGATAGATAGATAGATAGATAGATAGATAAGAGATATTAGATAGATAGAATGATATTAGATAGATAGATTGATACATGATAGATAGATAGATAGATAGATAGATAGATAGATAGATAGATAGATAGATAGATAGATATGAGATAGATAGATATAAGATAGATAGATAGATACATGATAGATAGATAGATAGATAGATAGATAGATAGATAGATATTAGATAGATAAATAGATAGATAGATAGATATGAGATAGATAGATATTAGATAGATAGATATGAGATAGATAGATAGATAGATAGATAGATAGATAGATAGATAGATAGATAGATAGATAGATAGATAGATATGAGATAGATAGATAATAGATATATATGAGATAGATAGATATGAGATATTTGATAGATAGATAGATAGAAGAAAATAATTCCACGGCACTCCCGGAGTTGTAGTAAAAGTAGGTGTTCTTTATTGACCAGCGCTGGTGAATGAAGAACACCTACTTTTACTACAACTCCGGGAGTGCCATGGAATTATTTTCTTCTATTTACTTTGGGAAGTTTGATCACCTCCTGAGCCGCTGGCACACCATATTACTTCGTTACAGCTGTGCTGCTTCCATTTTTTCTTTTTAGATAGATAGATATTAGATAGATAGATAGATAGATAGATATAAGATAGATAGATAGATAGATAGATAGGAGATATTAGATGATAGATAGATAGATAGATAGATAGATATTAGATAGATAGATAGATAGATATGAGAGATAGATAGATAGATATTAGATAGATAGATAGATAGATAGATATGAGAGAGAGAGAGATAGATAGATAGATAGATATGAGATAGATAGATAGATAGATAGATAGATATGAGAGAGAGATAGATAGATATGAGATATTAGATAGATAGATAGATATGAGATATTAGATAGATAGATATGAGATGGATAGATAGATAGATATTAGATATTAGATAGATATGAGATATTAGATAGATATGAGATATTAGATAGATAGATATGAGATAGATAGATAGATAGATAGATAGATATGAGATATTAGATAGATAGATATGAGGATGGATAGATAGATAGATATTTAGATAGATAGATATGAGATAGATAGATATGAGATATTAGATAGATAGATATGAGAAACTAGGATAGATATTAGATAGATAGATAGATAGATAGATAGATATGAGATATTAGATAGATAGATAGATAGAAATGAGATATTAGATAGATAGATAGATAGATAGATAGATATGAGATAATAGATAGATAGATATGAGATATTAGATAGATAGGATAGATATGAGATATTAGATAGATAGATAGATGGATATGAGATATTAGATAGATAGATATGAGATGGATAGATAGATAGATATTAGATAGATAGATAGATAGATAGATATGAGATAGATAGATAGATAGATATGAGATAGATAGATAGATATTAGATAGATAGATAGATATGAGATAGATAGATATGAGATATTAGATAGATATGAGATATTAGATAGATAGATATGAGATATTAGATACATAGATAGATAGATATGAGATATTAGATACATACCGTAGATAGATAGATATGAGATTAATAGATAGATAGATAGATAGATAGATAGATAGATAGATAGATAGATAGATATGAGATGGATAGATAGATAGATAGATAGATATGAGATATTAGATAGATATGAGATATTAGATAGATAGATATGAGATATTAGATACATAGATAGATAGATAGATAGATAGATAGATAGATAGATAGATAGATATGAGATATTAGATACATAGATAGATAGATATGAGAAGAGAGATAGATAGATAGATATGAGATATTAGATACATAGATAGATATGAGATATTTAGATAGATAGATATGAGATATTAGATAGATAGATATGAGATATTAGATAGATAGATAGATATGAGATATTAGATAGATATGAGATATTAGATAGATAGATATGAGATATTAGATACATAGATAGATAGATATGAGAGAGAGATAGATAGATAGATATGAGATATTAGATACATAGATAGATATGAGATATTAGATAGATAGATATGAGATATTAGATAGATAGATATGAGATATTAGATAGATAGATATGAGATATTAGATAGATATGAGATATTAGATAGATAGATATGAGATATTAGATACATAGATAGTAGATAGATAGATAGATAGATAGATAGATAGATAGATAGATATGAGATTATTAGATACATAGATAGATAGATATGAGAGAGATGATAGATAGATATGAGATATTAGATAGATAGATATGAGATATTAGTAATATTAGGATAGATATGAGATATTAGATAGATAAATAGATATGAGATATTAGATAGATAGATATGAGATATTAGATAGATAGATATGAGATATTAGATAGATATGAGATATTAGATAGATAGATATGAGATATTAGATAGATAGATATGAGATATTAGATAGATAGATAGATAGATATGAGATATTAGATAGATAGATATGAGATATTAGATAGATAGATAGATAGATATGAGATATTAGATAGATAGATATGAGATATTAGATAGATAGATATGAGATATTAGATAGATAGATATGAGATATTAGATAGATATGAGATATTAGATAGATATGAGATATTAGATAGATAGATAGATATGAGATATTAGATAGATAGATAGATAGATATGAGATAGATGAACATCTTCTCCAGCAGTTTTCTACATAACCCTGACATCTTACCTTTGGTGGTGTTGAGGGTCGGTGAGTCCTGCAGTTTGTGCACTCTTCAGCCTCCTGGTGTCACGCAGCGTCATTAGAGGTCTCTGGTTTATAAGCGGCCTGGGTGGGGGTGACAGGTGTGTCTTCGCCCTGAGAAGAGGATATCTTGTCTTCTTCCTCCAGTTCCTGATGTGACATGAAGTTCTCCTGCAGGTAATTGCTGCTGTGAGACGCACGCTCATTTCATGGAGTTATTGCTCTTCCCAGGCTTCTTCTATAAGTGCCTCACAGTCAGATTAAAGTGTGAAGTCCTCATAATCTCCTTCACTCCCTCTCAGACTCTTAAATCTTCCTTTGATTTTGCCATTAAACGAGGAGATGATGAGGGATCAGAGATTTTATAGACCTGAAACCACCGCCTGTCTCCAGCCTGGCAGAGAATGATTCCACCTGTCTCCAGCCCAAGCTCTGTAGAAACCTGTTCCGTCTAATGCCGGACAAACATCAGAAGCTTCCATGTAGAAATAGTGAAGACAAACTATTCTAGAAGGAGTCTTACATACAATCCACATGTGTTACTACATACAACATACATAACATAAAGAACTAATGAAGCCTTCTAGATCTAGAAGGAGTCTTACATACAATCATCATGTGTTACTGCAGACAACATACATAAAATATAGAATTAATAAAGTCATCCAGATCTAGAAGGAATCTTACATACAATCCCCATGTGTACTACATACAACATACATAACATGTAGAATCAATGAAGTCATCCAGATCTAGAAGGAGTCTTACATACAATCCTCATGTGTTACTACATACAACATACATAACATATAAAACTAATGAAGTCATCCAGATCTAGAAGGAATCTTACATACAATCCCCATGTGTACTACATACAACATACATAACATATAGAACTAATGAAGCCTTCCAGATCTAGAAGGAGTCTTACATACAATCCTCATGTGTTACTGCAGACAACATACATAAAATATAGAACTAATGAAGTCATCCAGATTTAGGAGTCTTGCATACAATCCTCATTAGTTACTACATACAACATACATAACATATAGAACTAATTAAGTCATCCAGATCTAGAAGGAGTCTTACATACAATCCACATGTGTTACTACATACAACATATATAACATATAAAACTAATGAATTCATCCAGATCTAGAAGGAGTCTTACATACAATCCTCATGTGTTACTGCACACAACATACATTACACATAGAACTAATGAAGTCATCTAGATCTAGAAGAAGTCTTACATACAATCCTCATGTGTTACTACATACAACATGCATAACATATAAAACTAATGAAGTCACCCAGATCTAGAAGTCTTCCATACAATCCACACATGTTACTACATACAACATACATAACATATAGAACTAATGAAGTCATCCAGATCTAGAGGGAGTCTTACATACAATCCACATGTGTTACTACATACAACATACATAACATATAGAACTAATGAAGTCATCCAGATCTAGAAGGAGTCTTACATACAATCCTCATGTGTTACTACATACAACATGCATAACATATAAAACTAATGAAGTCATCCAGATCTAGAAGGAGTCTTACATACAATCCTCATGTGTTACTACATACAACATACATAACATATAGAACTAATGAAGTCATCCAGATGTAGAAGGAGTCTTACATACAATCCTCATGTGTTACTACATACAACATGCATAACATATAAAACTAATGAACTCATCCAGATCTAGAGGGAGTGTTAAATACAATCCTCATGTGTTACTACATATAACATACATAACATATAGAACTAATGAAGTCATCCAGATCTAGAAGGAATCTTACATACAAACTTCATGTGTTACTACATACAACATACATAACATATAAAACTAATAGAATTAATACAGTCATCCAGATCTAGAAGGAGTCTTACATACAATCCACACGTGTTACTACATAGAACATACATAACATATAGAACTAATGAAGTCATCCAGATCTAGAAGGAGTCTTACATACAATCCTCATGTGTTACTGCACACAACATACATTACACATAGAACTAATGAAGTCATCCAGATCTAGAAGGAATCTTACATACAATCCTCATGTGTTACTACATACAACATACATAACATATAAAACTAATGAAGTCATCCAGATCTAAAAAGAGTCTTACATACAATCCTCATGTCTTACTACATGCAACATACATAACATATAGAATTAATGAAACCTTACAGATCTAGAAGGAGTCTTACATACAATCCTCATGTCTTACTACATACACCATACATAACATATAGAACTAATGAAGCCCTCCAGATCTAGAAGGAGTCTTACATACAAACCACATACATACGTTGTTACTACATACAACACATGCTATAACATATAAAACTAATGAAGTCATCCAGATCTAGAGGGAGTCTTACATACAATCCTCATGTGTTACTACATACAACATACATAACATATAGAACTAATGAAGTCATCCAGATCTAGAAGGAATCTTACATACAATCCCCATGTGTACTACATACAAAATACATAACATATAGAACTAATGAAGCCCTCCATATCTAGGAGTTTTACATACAATCCTCATGTGTTACTACATACAACA
>ONZH01026803.1:0-77500 GCA_900303285.1 Rhinella marina
CCTTGCTCATAGCATTTCTATTTATGCAGATTTTTGAAATTGCAAGTCCCGCTTCTGACTATCTACAAACCCGAGGACTTGACGTTCTACAGGCTTGGCGAATGATTGAGAATGTCAAAAGACAGATTGTTTGCCTAAGGGACTCATTTTCAGACCTCATTGTATTAGTTGATAGGTTTATTGAAAAGATTGAACCGGAGCTTGATGAACATTCCGTAACGGCTGTAATTGAACACAGTTTACCCAAGAAAAGGTCAGCAAAGAGAAAAATGATGGCTGGTGAATTAGCTACAGATGAGCCTCCTCCTGACCCCCTTAAGGGTTTTCAATGTCAAGTGTTTAACGTTGTTATAGACCAGGCAACAACCATCATTGAGGCAAAATTTTCCAAAAATGAATCCCTCATCCGTGATCTATCACAATTAGACCCAAAAAGGTTTGGCCAGTTTACCCAAAAAGACATTCCATTTGAGTCTTTAAAAACTGTAGCTAAGTTGGCAGACGTAGATATTGTACAACTAAAACTTGAGCTTCTTAGCTTCCAAGAGAACTATGCCACTCTGAAAAAACCAATCCCTGCTGCAACAAATGTTATAGAAGCTGAGGATGATAGTGATGGCGAGGGAGACATCAGTGACAGAAGACATGTAGCTTGTGAAAACTGCCTGACATGCTGTTATAGACTTTTATATGATCACAACTTACATTCTGCAGCTTATACAAATCTATTTGCTGTCTATAAAGCGCTCTTCACTCTGGCCTGTACTCAAGTTTCTTGTGAGAGAGTGTTTTCAAAACTAAAAATTGTTAAAAATCGGTTGAGGTCATTGATTGGACAAGAACTTTTAGAATCACTAATTTTGATGAACATTGAGAGAGATATTTCAATGTCTTTGGATTCTGATGACATTGTTAATCAATTTGCTAATTCATCTTCTGTTCTACAAAAACTACTACTGTAGTGGATTTTGACAGTGACCAGATCCTCCCTAGTGGTAATTTACATTATGGCCTAATTTTGTCCAGTTGTTTACAGTTGTGTTACAACTTTTCTCTGGTGGTTTTCTTTGTGTGTGTTTAGCATTATGATAATGCTGTTCTATTCAAAGTTACATTATTTATTTTGTGAAATTTTTATGAGCAGTAAGCACTATAAAGGGTCTGATATGTTTCTGGTAATAATGTTTGGGTGTTTCCCATTTTGCTTGATCCCTGTGCTATTTTGTCTATGTCTGCTGTCTTTTGAACAAAGCCTGATGCAGATGTGAACATACCTAAGTTAATGTTTAATTTATATTATTTAATATTTAAAGTTATTTATTTATTGCTTTTGGTTGTGCAATAAAATAATTTATGTTGGTTATCTTTGTGTATGTAAAATATGATATAATTTGTGTGCAAGGTTCTTGCATAATAACTGTTATCACTCAAATACCAAATCTGGCCACTGCACATTTTTTCCTACCATGCATAGTAAAATCAATTTTCTGTGCAAAGATGGTAGAAATAAAAGGGTTGTTCCATGAAAGAAAAGATAGGAGATAAGTATACGATCCCTGGGGATCTGAAAGATGGGATCCCCAGTGTTCAGGAGAACGATGGAAATGAAAGTCCTCCTGTAAATAAAGCGCTGGTGTGACTGACGTGCTATTCACATAAGGCTGTGTATTATCACTGTACAAGAAGAGCGCCAGTCACACAAATGTGTTAGAGCTTCATTCACAGAGAGACCTTTAGTTCTCCTTATCATTGAGGGTTCCAGCAGTTAGGCCCAAACAATCAGACACTGTGGATAGGGAATACATTTCTTTCATGGGAAAAGCCTTTTAAATATATATAAGCTTAAAACTAAGTGCCATGTTTGCATTGCCTAAAAAGAAATCTTACTTTGATATAGTGCAGTGGACAATACTGTTGTGATTTGTATTGTGTGCTAAAATGCACACACCTATGTGAATGAGGCCTGAAAATGGACATGTATTATTTCCACGTAGCAGTAGGGTGGGCCCCCCAGAATCATTTTGACCTGTGGGCCCTAGGAACCCCAGTCCGACACTGGAAGGATCTACTGTCTGTGTCTCCTAATGTGATCTACAAGTGAGACTATTCCCTAAGGGAGCAAGACTCTGTAAGGAGATCTGGAATAGAGACTGTAGCAGTATTACAGACTAGAAGAACTACCATCAGGAGCCCTGCTGAGAGGACAAGTGGAAGCGTCAGTGAGACTGTGTGGTTGCCGGATGAGATCCTCTATCAGATACTTCTGAAAGTTAAGGTACCCAACGGACCCGGGTCAGTGAAAGAACTGAGGCCCACTGTGCAGACACAGTGGGTAACCGTGCACGCACCGCATTATGGTATTGGCGCTAATTCAGTAGCTACTGGGTAAAAGCCTGAAGATTAGACAGGTGGTGTGTAGGCTGCAAGCTACCTTGCTACAGAAGTGGGGTTTACTGTGGCAAACAACTGGTTATACTCTTTCTGAGGTTTAGTGTTGATTGGTTAAGTTTGTAATCGTTTGTGTTATACCGCCGGCGCTCCTGTACCGCACTTACAGAATTGTTCGTGGAGATTAGGGTATTAAAAGGTATAGCTGCTGGGTTACTACAACCTGCAGATAGGCAAAACTGTGGAGAAGCCTGGGCGACACTGATAGAGCACCGTGCTGTGTAACACAAGTGCCTCAGCCTCCAGCTGAGTGTATGTATATATGCTTGGTTTATTTCCTTCCTACAAACGTTAAATACTTAGTAAAATCTTGTTTTTGTCAATCTGAATTGGAGTCTCCTTCCTTGTCTGTGACTTCGCTGTATCCTAGGGAGCCCACCCCGGTACACGGCTTACACGAACACAGGAGCCAGCAGTGTGAAGACTTAGAGGCGGAGCAGGCATGTGTGGCAGGAAATCCTGCTCCACCCCTCATCTGCCTGCTCCCACGCTCCTATCAATGTCTCCCTGCAAATCAGCCTGCACCAGCCACACCACCTGACCCTACCACCCAGCGACCGCCGCAGCAGACCTTTCCTTACCACCCGACACACGATGCAACCGTCCCTACGAACAAGCAAGCGCTGCGGCTGCCGGGCTCTCCCTCTTCAGGTAACATGGATATCTGGTACATCGCAGGCTGCTGTTTCTATTCAGCGCAGCCTGCGATGTACCGTGCACAAGCAATGCGCCTCACGTTTTACATTTTTTGCCCTGTATTCACCCCATAAGACGCACTAGTGTTTTTCCCCCCATTTTAGGGGGGAAAAAGTGTGTCTTATGGGGCGAAAAATATGGTAGGTAATGCATGTTCCTTGGTTCTAACATGTCTGTAATCGGCACATGCAGAAGTCAGAATGCACTGATGTTTCGGAGACTCTAAGCAGTGTCTATTCAGCGCCGTGGCCCGGGAAACAAATCTACAAGTGGTCATATGTGGTAGGCATGGTCAGCAAATAGCCACATTGGTGGTAGGTGGGGCCAATAATGCAGTGGTAGACAGAGCCTCTACAGTAGGTAGGTACAGTAGGCAACAGTCTCTGCAGAAGCAAGAGAGGCATGTCACTGGTAGATGAGACCAACTCTGCTAAACAGTACAGTCCGGACCTGGGGCTGCAAACCTGGGGATAGGCGTAACATGACCGGGTTAGGAAGGAAGGGAGTTTGGGACCTATGGGGTTAATGAGTGGGCAGGAAGGGGTGGTGGGCTAGGAGAGGGGTGTAGGCTTTATAAAGGGTAGCAAGGGAGGGAAAAGGGGCCATATTTTGGGGACAGCAGAATTGCAGTAGCCCTTGTCAGAGCTGCTGCTTTACCTTTTAGAGTAGGCTGTTCATCTTCCTCCATTATGTAATCGGTGGAAGAGCTGCTGGCGCAGCTCTGGGCGGCAGCGGAGAGCACGGGACCAGAATGGCTGCTGTCATCCATTCAAGGCCTGCTTCCGGGGTCAGGGGATTTGGCTTCTGCGGCTTCCCCCCTTTGCTGGCCATGGAGGACCAGGCCTTCGGCGCGCCTCAGTCTGGAGGAGACCCACAGGTCCGGTGCCGGGTGAGGAGCCCCTCCAGGGACCCTTCGGCATACACCGCATGTAAGAACAGGGCAACCTGGCAGTCACGTGTCTGGAGGAATCCAACAGTAAGGAGGAACCCAGGGAGGAGGAGGCTGGACACCTCTTCTGATGCAGACGGCTAGGAACGGGGCCGCTCCAGCCATGAGGCAAGATGAGATTGTCACCTCAGGCGTCAGTTTGCAGTTTGAGGGGGCGGCATCCACACTGCAGAATCCCACCAGGTGCCCCCCCTCCCCCCGCCGCTCTGCCCCTTTGTAGGTCCGCTCACCCCTGCAGTCCAGGGATAGATGGTGCTTCTTAGTGGGCTAAAGGATCTTCCTGAAGTCATCTGCCCATGTGACCAGTGGGGCATGAGCCAGAGGAGCAGAGAGCTATGTTGCTGTATGGAGAGGAGCCAGGCTGGAGTTTGGTGAGGCCTAGCTGTGTGTCCCTGTCCCTGTGTGTGCCTATCCCTGTGTATGTGTGTCTGTCCCTGTGGGCGTCTGTCCCTGTGTGTGTTTGTCTGTCCCTGCGTTTGTCTGTGTCTGTCCCTGTGTGTGTCTGTCCATGTGTGTATGCGTGTGTCTGTCTGTCTGTGTCTGTCCATGTGTGTCTATCCGTCCCTGTGTGTCTGTCCCTCTGTGTTTGTCCCTTTGTGTGTCTGTCCCCGTGTGTCCCTCTCCCTGTGTGTGCCTGTCCCTGTGTGTGTGTGCCTGTCCCTTTCCCTGTGTGTCCCTGTGTGTGTGTCTGTGTCTGTCACCATCACCATGCCCACAGTGTTTCTATGTCTTGACACAGCTGCATCAGGATGTTCTGTAGGGGCAAGAGGAAGAAGACTGAAGAGGAGGCAGCGTCGCCAGAATGGAGTCCCGTGGGAGAGGCACTAAGGACGCAGGTAACAGTACCACATGGTCTACACTAGTGTTATCTGTGGTTTTACATAGGACTGCAGATAACACTACCACATTATCAGCACTAGTGTTATATGTAGTTTTAAATGGGACTGCACGTCAGTGGCATACATGTGTAGTGTCCCACTAAAGTGTGTACAAGGGGACACTCCAAAAGGGTTAAATAGCCATGTCATATCTTATATCTTATGCCATTTTATTGTTATGTATTTCTGAATTAATGTGAAACCTCTATGGCTGAGTACTGCAATATTATTTTCCACCACTAGATGGTGGCATTCTGCCTTCTATATAAGGCCCAGTAACAGGAAGTTAGAGTAGGAGTAGCAAAGGAGAAGGAGAAGCAGTTGAACTGTAAGAAGGAGAAAGGAGGAGGTGTAAGGAGTTAGTTAAGAGGAACCAAGTACTGTGCAGGAGGAAGAAAAGTAGAGAACCTTTCCTAAAGGAAAAGGCTGTCATTACCCCTGACACTGGCCATGTCAGGACAACATGTGACAAGTAACAGCTAAACTACTAGAACCCTGAACATATTCTTGGACAGTCAAGCCTGACAGAGGTAATCGACCGTCCCAGGTCTTCATGGACTCTGCCAGCACCCATGTGGTCAAGAGAAGCCTCCGGCATCTGACTACAGTATCAGCAACCAGGTACAGGTTGTTTATTGATCTACACTTTGGATCCCTCCGGGAGGTGCAGCCATCTTTATACATATTTCAGGAACCTGCTGGTGCAGACGTGTCATTCCTGCCCCACAGAGTATCCTTCTAAAAGAAAGGTCTTATGAAAGTGACCTTAATATAATATTGTCCAGAACCAGGGCTAGTTATAGAAAATCCCACTAGGAGTGAAAGTAACAGGATTTAAAGAGACAGTGCCTAACTAACTACCTACTATAATAACCACCTACCAGCCAAAGAGGACATCTTATCCATAACCAATTGTAACATCATTTATTGTGACTATATGAACTCAATGCAAAAGTAAAGATACCTCTTGTTTGATTAACAACTGCCTCCTCATCATTGCAAAGGGTGTGTGTACCTTTAAAAAGACACTGGCGTCACGAAACACCAGGGCCCAGCCGTCCAACACGGTCAAACTCAACATCCAGGGCACCTCACCTGACCACCCTGGAGCCCTGCGCATGGAGCGTGCCCCGAGGGAAGTCGTGTCCACCCTCCACACAACTGCACACTGCCCAGGGAAGATTCAACCAACCGTGAGTAAAACCACCGGCTACACCGTGTACACTGTGACAACCTATCTACCATCTCACTCACATCTCCCAGCGGCTGGTGGCTGCACATGGAGAAGTAAGGGGCAAGCAAGGGGGCATAGCAAGGATCAAACCAGGTCCCACACACAGGACAGAAGAGTTTCTGTCTAAACCCTTTTCAATGACCCTTGGGCCATTTTTCCACTGCTTTATTTGGTAAAAGTTGTTCCTTTAGAGGGTAGAGTCCTGACCAAGTTTTCAACTCCAGTAGAAGAGGAGATGATCCCAAATAAGACTGGGCCCCCTCTTGCCTAGCCCCCATAGCAGTTGCATGGTCTGCCGCTATGGTAGTTATGCCCATGCTGCAGGTAACACTACCATATTATCAGCACTAGTGATATCTGTGGTATTACATAGGACTACAGATAACACTACCACATTATCAGCACTTGTGTTCTCTGTAGTTTTAGATAGGACTACAGGTAGCACTACCACATGATCTACACTAGTGTTATCTGTGGTTTTATATTGGACTGCAGGTAACACCACCACATTATAAGCACTAGTGTTATCTGTGGTTTTATATTGGACTGCAGGTAACACCACCACATTATAAGCACTAGTGTTATCTGTGGTTTTACATAGGACTACAGGTAACATTATTACGTTATCAGCACTAGTGTTATCCTTGGTTTTACAAAGGACTATAGGTAACACAACCACATCGCCAGCACTAGTGTTATCTGTGGTTTTACATAGTACTGCAATTAACACTATTACATTTTCTGTACTCAGATAGCCTTCGCTGTATTATCTATGCTGTTACATAGGACTGCAGGGGACATCTACTATATTATCTGTACTAAGAG
Organism: Rhinella marina; assembly: GCA_900303285.1. NCBI lineage: Eukaryota > Metazoa > Chordata > Amphibia > Anura > Bufonidae > Rhinella > Rhinella marina. The sequence goes on from ONZH01026803.1 coordinate 7,031, forward strand.
TTTTCACTGCGTTATCTATGGTGTTACATAGGACTTCAGGTGACATCTACTCAGGGGTGGGATTCAAATTGTTAACAACAGGTTCCCTACTCAACGGCAGATTTAAAAAGATGAGAGAGGCCTGTAATTGACATCATAGGTAGACCTCAACTATGAGATACAAATTGAGAAAACAAATCCAGAAAATCACATTGTCTGATTTTTAAAGAATTTATTTGCAAATTATGGTGGAAAATAAGTATTTGGTCACCTACAAACAAGCAAGATTTCTGGCTCTCGCAGACCTGTAACTTCTTCTTTAAGAGGCTCCTTTGTCCTCCACTCATTACCTGTAGTAATGGCACCTGTTTGAACTTATCAGTATAAAAGACACCTGTCCACAACCTCAAACAGTCACACTCCAAACTCCACTATGGTGAAGACCAAAGAGCTGTCGAAGGACACCAGAAACAAAATTGTAGACCTGCACCAGGCTGGGAAGACTGAATCTGCAATAGGCAAGCAGCTTGGTGTGAAGAAATCAACTGTGGGAGCAATAATTAGAAAATGGAAAACATACAAGACCACTGATAATCTCCTTCGATCAGAGGCTCCATGCAAGATCTCACCCCGTGGGGTCAAAATGATCACAAGAACTGTGAGCAAAAATCCAAGAACCTAGTGAATGACCTGCAGAAAACTGGGACAAGCGTAACAAAGCCTACCGTCAGATCCTGCAGTGCCAGATGTGTCCCCCTGCTTAAGCCAGTACATATCCGGGCCCATCTGAAGTTTGCTAGAGAGCATTTGGATGTTTCAGAAGAGTATTGGGAGAATGTCATATGGTCAGAGGAAACCAAAGTAGAACTCTTTGGTAGAAACACAACTCGTCGTGTTTGGAGGGGAGTGAATGCTGAGTTGCATCCAAAGAACACCATACTTACTGTGAAGCATGGGGGTGGCAACATGATGCTTTGGGGCTGTTTCTCTGCAAAAGGACCAGGACGACTGATCCATGTACAGGAAAGAATGAATGCGGCCATTTATCGTGAGATTTTGAGTGCAAACTTCCTTCCATCAGCAAGGGCATTGAAGATGAAACGTGGATGGGTCTTTCAGCATGACAATGATCCCAAGCACACCGCCAGTGCAACAAAGAGTGGCTTCGTAAGAAGCATTCAAGGTCCTGGAGTGGCCTAGCCAGTCTCCAGATCTCAACCCCATAGAAAACCTTTGGAGGGAGTTGAAAGTCTGTGTTGCCCAGCGGCAGCCCCAAAATGGGCCAATATACCAGCAACAGTGTGTGCCAACCTTGTGAAGACTTACAGAAAATATTTGACCTCTGTCATTGCCAACAAAGGATATATAATAAAGTATTGAGATTAACTTTTGTTATTGACCAAATACTAATTTTCCATCACAATTTGCAAATAAATTCTTTAAAAATCAGACAATGTGATTTTTCTGGATTTTTTTCTCATTGTCTCTCATAGTTGAGGTCTACCTATGATGTCAATTACAGGCCTCCATCTTTTTAAGTGGGAGAACTTGCACAATTGGTGGCTGACAATACTTTTTTCCCCACTGTATGTTTTTTTTTGTTTATATATTTTAATATGTAAAATTGGGAAAGGGGGGTGAATTTAAACATTTATTTTTTTATTTTTACAGTGACAACTTTTAATGCCCTTAAGGGGCTAGAACCTGTGATCTTTGAATCCCTTGTCCTATTCACCCTAATACAGATCTATTAGGGTGAATAGGATTTTGATGCGCTTCTCTCTGAGCTGTGCCTTGTGCACAGCCCAGCATGGAGGTTACCATGGCAGCCATGGGAAGCTTCAAAAGAGTCAGGCTGCCACAGTAACCAATCAGAGACCCTCAATTTCACTGTGGGGGGGGCTCCGATTGGAAGGCAGAGGGAGCTGCACCCCTCTGCCTTACCTCACAGATGCCGCAATCGGTGTTGATCACAACCTCTGAAGGGTTAAATGATGGGTTCAGCGGAATTGCCATTCCTCATCATTGCGGCAGGGTGTCTGCTGTATTATACAGCCTGCACCCGCCACGTATTGAGCAGGCTCATTGCAACAGCCTGCTCCATACATTGTCTGCCACCGTGACATATGGGTATGGTTGAAGGGGTTGGATACTCTTACAGTTACTGCCACTGCAGCTGCTGATACAATGCATTTGATCTTCAGACCCTTTAATTTTTTTCATAATTTTATGTTGCTGCCTTGTGCTAAAATAATTACGTTTTCCCTCATCTGCACTCATTACACCATAATGAGGAAGTGAAAACCAAATATTAGAACTTTTTGAAAATTTATTGAAAAAGGAAAAACTTTGCAACTACACAAGTATTCAGACCTTTTGCTATGACACTTGACATTTAGCTCCAGGTCCTCTCATTTCTCTTCATTGTTGAGATGTTTCTACACCTTGGTTGGATTCCACCTCTGGTAAATTTAGTCGCTTGGACAGGATTTGGAAAGACACAGCCCTAGATATTGAACGATCCTTGGCGATAATCTGGCAGTGTAATACTGCTGCATATGACCCGATGAAAAAGTAAACACCCATTCATTGGGTAATTGGAGTCTTTCATCAAGTTTTAAAATAATTGTCTGCCTGCCACAGATCGTGCCGTGTAATCAGCACTCTGCCACCAGTAAACAATTATTAAATATGGGGATGAGCAATAGCATCAGCGATCACTTGTCCCCATACTGAGGAGGAGATCACTGCATGTAATAACAGCGGTCTCCTCCACTACCAAGCAGGCGACTGCCGTGAAGAAATGCTACCCTCCTGACAATCGCCTGCAGAATCTGTAGGTGTAATTGGTCCTTTGCTTGTTGCTGATCATATCTTTTATACCAACTTAAAAATCATCATAGATCAGATGTAAATCAGCATGTATGAACAAGCATCTGCAAATGTTGCAACATGTAAGTGCCAGTAAGTGTGATCATCTCACTATGTCACCTATCAGCACTTGTTACAGGCAATGTATCTGCCTGTGTAAATGGACCATTATGTTCTTAGAAACATGGAAAACCATACAAAAGTGCACAATCTGTGTATAACTGCATTCCATGTGAGGTAAGTGAAATGTGGTCTGTGTGACTGCCACATACAGTGCCTTGCAAAAGTATTCGGCCCCCTGAAACTTTTTAACCTTTTGCCACATTTCAGGCTTCAAACAAAAAGATATAACTTTTAAAATTTTTGGTGAAGAATCAACAACAAGTGGGTCACAATTGTGAAGTGGAACGAAATTTATTGGATCATTTAAACTTTTTTTTTGTAATAATAAAACTGAAAAGTGGGGCGTGCAAAATTATTCGGCCCATTTACTTTCAGTTCAGAAAAGTCACTCCAGAAGTTCATTGAGGATCTCTGAATGATCCAGTGTTGTCCTAAATGACTGATGAAGAGAAATAGAATCCACCTGTGTGTAATCAAGTCTCCGTATAAATGCACCTGCTCTGTGATAGTCTCAGGGTTCTGCATCATGAAGACCAAGGGACACACCAGGCAGGTCCGTGATACTGTTGTGGAGAAGTTTAAAGCCGGATTTGGATACCAAAAGATTTCCCAAGCTTTAAACATCTCAAGGAGAACTGTGCAAGCGATCATATTGAAATGGAAGGAGTATCAGACCACTGCAAATCTACCAAGACCCGGCCGTCCCTCTAAACTTTCATCTCAAACAAGGAGAAGACTGATCAGAGATGCAGCCAAGAGGCCCATGATCACTCTGGATGAACTGCAGAGATCTACAGCTGAGGTGGGAGAGTCTGTCCATAGGACAACAATCAGTCCAACACTTCACAAATCTGGCCTTTATGGAAGAGTGGCAAGAAGAAAGCCATTTCTCAAAGATATCCATAAAAAGTCTGGTTTACAGTTTGCCACAAGCCACCTGGGATACACACCAAACATGTGGAAGAAGGTACTCTGGTCAGATGAAACCAAAATCGAACTTTTTGGAAACAATGCAAAACGATATGTTTGGCATAAAAGCAACACAGCTCATCACCCTGAACACACCATCCCCACTGTCAAACATGGTGGTGGCAGCATCATGGTTTGGGCCTGCTCTTCATCAGCAGGGACAGGGAAGATGGTTAAAATTGATGGGAAGATTGATGGAGACAAATACAGGACCATTCTGGATGAAAACCTGTTGGAGTCTGCAAAAGACCTGAGACTAGGACGGAGATTTATCTTCCAACAAGACAATGATCCCAAACATAAAGCAAAATCTACAATGAAATGGTTCAAAAATAAATGTATCCAGGTCTTAGAATGGCCAAGTCAAAGTCCAGACCTGAATCCAATTGAGAATATGTGGAAAAAGCTGAAAACTGCTGTTCACAAACGCTCTCCATCCAACCTCAAAGAGCTCGAGCTGTTTTGCAAGGAAGAATGGGCAAGAATTTCAGTCTCTAGATGCGTAAAACTCAGAGACATACCCCAAGCGACTTGCAGCTGTAATCGCAGCAAAAGGTGGCGCAACAAAGTGTTAATGCAAGGGGGCCGAATAATTTTGCACGCCACTGAAATGTGGCAAAAGGTTGAAAAGTTCCAGGGGGCCGAATACTTTCGCAAGGCACTGTATACCAGACTAGTAAGAGCTCATCTAGCCCAACCAAGGTTTTGTTGCCCATACTCAAATGATGCTGTGAGTATGGGACAGTAGACCCACAGTTGGGATGGAACTCAAAGAATCATAGATTGCTATAATGAGGTGAGTTCGACTCACATGAGCCGCCGCTGGTCCAGAAATTGTGTTCATCACACAGCATTTCACGGATGCCTCATGGCTATGTGAATGGACTTTTGATCAAAGCCCTTTTTTCAACTGCTTCTGACTTTCTTTGTTACAATGTGTATTGGTGTTATATAACATCATAGCGCCACCTTGTGGCTATTCAAGTATATTTCTAGATAACCCTCTCAGAATAGAGCAAGGCACAGTTTATTATGCCTGAATGTGGCATGAGTATATAGATATCCTATGAGAAGCCTCTAGGCATTAAGCTAGTGTGGGTTGAAATCTCAAGAGTCGAGGGAAGAACAACCATTCACACATCTAACAATCTAGGAGACAATCTAGTCACAGAAATAGACAGCAGTCCTCAGAGTTGTATCTTCAAATATAGAGTGGATGCCAGTCAGCTACTGGCTGACGTAGTGTCTGCATCATCATATCCCAATGATTATCTTTTAATTTTGTCTTCTGGCTGCCCAGTGTGGTTTGCCCAATAAGCTTCTTTCCAGTAGACAAAGTCTCATATAGTGAGATAAGAATCAAGCACTGAGTTTTACCCGGGTCAGGGAGGCTAAAAAGAAAGGTCTCATTGAAAACTGTCACTTTTGATTTTGCTCGTAGACTTGATTTCTGATGCTTTTGCTTTTGATGATTGCTGAATACATCTATTCTGGCATATACATCTGAAAGGAAAAACAAAGAAAATAATACATGGATTTTTTAAATGACCTGCACAGTTATTATAATACATAAAACTATATATTTTATAGATTTCCTCAGCTGTTCTAAGAATTAGCATCAGTCCTGACCAGGCATGGTGTTGGAACTGTAATACAGCCTCATTCACTTGATGAGCACTGCTACATTTCCCAACTGAGCACTAGGATGGGGGAAGGGGGCGGACAAATTTGGGAAAAAGTTAGATGTTCCAGTGCCTTAATTCCAGTTATACTTGGCAGATTCTGCAGATAATCATATAGGTTTACTTTTCATTAGTGTTTATAACAAACCACATGCCATCAAGGTCTGATTGGTGGGGATCGAAATGATCAAAAATTGCACATTGATGGCTAATAGGTATGACATTGGTGCTTATGGTGGGATATACTTGATAAAGAGGTACTCCCATTTTAGCCATTCATGACAGAATGCATATGTGGCAGCCAGAGGATACAGATGCAGCCAAGTTTCTGTAATAACTGTAAAAGTGAATGGTAGCTACAAAAACAATGTAGTGTAATGATCTGCACTGTTAGGTCCTAAGTTATAAAAAAAACAAACAAAAAACATAGCTCGCTGTTCTATGGTGTTGCCATAGCTCCGATTCACTTCTATGGGCGTTACGAAAACGTAGCGCGGCCCACTCAGATGCTTCCATAGCTCCAACCACCTGGGACCGCCAAATAAAATGTGTATTTCCTTATCAGCCATAAATGGAGGAGATGTGAATACCTTTTTAAATCTGGGCAGGTTCTGCGGATAAATCACCCAGCCTTACCAGCTTCTGTAGAGCACTACCAGTCGGTACAGACTGACAAATAACATGAAGTCTCTGATGACTCCAGAGCAGTAATTAGTATATTGATAGTCACCCCCATCCCCCCTCTGTGCACCCGAAACCATCTGTGGTATGCATAGAGAGGACTCCTGAGCATGCCCACACAATGAAGAGGACTCCAGGAGGAGTCTTCTCTATACACTCCATGGTAGGCATGTTGGCAAACAATGGAGAAAAAAGGGTGAATATCAACATACAAATTACTGATCTGGAATCAGTGACAGATGTTCTTTACATGTATTTGTGTACGTTACAGAGCTTGTCCAAGGTGACCAATTTCCTTTAAAGTCTTGTGGAAATGCTTAGGGAAGCTAGAAGGGCTTCTTGTCAAGCTTTTCAATAAATATGCATCAATGCAAAAACTTATTTTATCTGTTTTATAATCTGTTAATATCAAAGTTTTTTTTCTTGCAATAAAAAAAACTGATTAAGGCCTATTTCACACATCAGTGTCTGTGATAAGATGGCAGTGGTTCATCCGTGAAGAATCTGTATTTGTCCGTATGTTTGTTTTTTTGCCCTTTGTGTGTCATCCGTATTCCACATACACTGCTAGGCTGAAAATTCGTTTCTAGAGTATCTCCCACCAATGGTCAGTGAAATCACAGTAGAAAGATGGTTTTCACGGACACATAGACTTCAATGGGTGTGTTTGGTTTGCATCACGGACCAAAGTAGCATGTCTCCATGGTTCTTCCACTGACGCATGAATAAAATGTTAAAATCAATGGGTATAAGTGCTGCCCGTGACATGTGAAAGAGGCCTTAGAGTTACATGGCATAATATAAAAGGGAAGGTTAGGCTTTAATTTTACCAATACTACATTCAATGGAAATTGTATTAAATCTAATAGATTATAACTCAGTCTTCGAGTTAAATACATACCTCTCTCTTTAATCATGTTAGAGGAACTCGTTCTGAACTTTAGTATCCCAACTTCTATTTTCTGTGCGGTAGGGAGACATTTCAGTGATATTAGAACCTCTCCAATGATGTCCTGTAAGTGAAAGAAAACATTATCTCATGGCCTATAAAACAGAATTAACATTTTTCATTTGAATGACCCAACAGCAATGTAGGCTTAGACAAGTCCCAGATTGACCATTTTTCAAAACATATAGAGGAAATATATCATCCCCGTATGCCAGAATTTTGTCATCATAAAGTCGCAATTGCAACACATGTGTAGTACCCCACAGGACAACTGCAAAGTGTTAATTATTGCTAAAAAAAATGTTTTGTGTTATGCTTTCTGCGCGATCCCAAGAGCTGTCTATAGGTGGTGCAGCTTAGTTATTGTGCCCTACTCAGAAGGGCACAGGGAGGACTGCCACTGTGAACTACCATCCCTCTCAAGACCACAACCACAGTTCCCATCCTCTCTGCCCTACGCCTCCCCTGCGGTCACTGAACATGCCAAACTTTGTCAAGTGGCTAGAAAGTGGTGTTGAGTGCAGGGCTGGACATAGCCGACCCAGTAAACTTGCTGGTGTAGATTTCAGTTTTAGAACACGGACCTACACAAATATGCCACCTTTACTAAGACACTTGTGCCTGTTAGTAATTATGTTACATCAGATGCTAGCAGGGATGAATTAAGACCGGCGTGTAAAACACCAGTCTTAATAAATGTTAAGTTTTATTAAGCACAAAAACCTTTAGCAGCCTGTGTGCTCATACTATCAGGAACTAACTGTGTCTAAATAATGATTAAACAAGCCCCTACACGACAGGTTACAGCTTTTTCCTGCAAAAGATACAACGCAAATGAGGTGACAATGGGGCAGATTTACTAATCTTGTCTAATATTTAACACCTTACTGATTTTCGGTTTTTGTATTTTCATTTTTCTTCTTTTTTTTTATTCTATTCACATAGCCATATGAGAACTTATTTTTTCGTGGGACAAGTTGTGCTTTCTAATGGCACCATTTAATATTGCATACAATGTACTGGGAGGCTGGAAACCTTTCCAAATGTGATGAAATTGAAAAAAAAAAAAAGCAAGTCTGCCACAATTGAATGGTCTGCCACATAGTGAACGGCATTCACTATGTAAAACACTGTCTTGTGCTCTTCATTTTCCAGGTCAGTGAAATTATGGTAATACTACATTTGTGTAGTTTTTCTTGTGTTTTATTATAAAAAAAAAAAAATTTTGCTGGAAAATCTGTAGTTTTTAATGATGATATCAATGTGACTTTTTGACACCATTTTATTACATTTTTTTGCGGAGGTGAAGTGATGAAAAAATAGTGAATCAGACTATTTTTTTTTTGTTATGCCATTAAAGACCTTCTAGATTAAGATTGTTATTTTTTTTCTTTGTGATAAAAAAAAAAAAAAAAGTGACTACTTTTCCTCCCACATTTCAAACGCGGAGTAAACAGCAAAAGTTTTTTTTTTTTTTTGAGTAAAAATGGTTTTGTGTCAAAATTTGCTACTTTTTGGTGCCATATTTCTGGTGCAGGGAAAATTAATATATTTTGCCCATTGTTTTAAGCTGTGGGAGACCTGCACTGTCCATTAATTAAATGCAATAGATTTATTTAAAAGGCCAGTGCTCTCTCTTGGGTTCTAGGAGCCAACACTGAACCCCCACTATGACTCCAGTATGAGAGGGGTTGTCTGTAATGAGGCAACACATTTAAGGATGTGTACCATACTTTAGTGCAAATATTGGTGTATAAAAATATGTCTAAGCAAGTTACAACAAATATGCCACATGAATATTCACAAATCTCCCCTCCTGTATTTTCAAAGACTTGATCATTAAACGTACAATGGAAACTTTAAAGGCTATTTAAATAGAGAGATACTGCCTAAAAGAATATTTGCCATTTGGACCACAGACAAAACAAAGAGCTCTGTAAAAGTCAAATTTACAAATCTGACACTTCTAGATAATGCAGAGACAAGGCGACTCACATGCAACTTACTAACAATTAAGCTATGTTCTTACTTATATCTTTATGATAACAACTCTCAAGTCTCGAATCCTGGTTTAACCCAAGATCAACTGTACAAGACGCTATTCATTAGCATCTTGAAAGATGCAAAACATCAGAACACATAGTGCTACTTGTAACTTTATGCTCACTATTCTGAAATGACAGTACTCCATAAAACAGCTACCTTCAGCGAGACCATAGAAAATCTCTTAAAGCATATTTGAAGCTTAGTAGAGTTGTTCTGGATATCTTAAAGGGGTATTCCGGTAAAGTAATTTTTTAAAAACTACATTAAGGTTTCAAGCTGTGACCCAACCACAACCTATAACTATACATATAACTAGAGTTTCATTTTATCTTGCAATCCATGTGTCTAGCTCCTGCATAAGCCTACAACACACTGAACTCTCTCCTACCAGCCAAAGGAAAATCTTAATGCACCTATTGTCAAGCCTGTTATTAGAATTGCAGCTAAGCCAGTCGTGTATGCATCATATGGGATGTCACCCTTGCCATGAAAATGTACTGCACTAACTTCCTCAAGGCAATTGATCGAGTAAAAGTTCAGTTGTTTACTACCATTGACTCCTCATCCTTTCTACCACCTTCCTTTGCACCTAACTGTGCTGGCGTCATGACTAACAGGGACCCTGCCTCCACAGCACCTTAAACACAGACCACCAAAGGCACCTCAACTACCATCTGGCGGGAGCCCCTGTATCACAGAGAGTGCCCCAAAGGATCTGGTGTCAGCCTTCCAATCACTGCACACTGGCCCTGGGAGCTGCAGAACCGTGAGTACTACTGCACCCATCGGCTCACCACCACTACACTCACATATTGCCCCTGCAGAATGCCGCTCAGTGGATCTAATTCTGAGTATGTGCAGCTAGATTCCACCGTGATCCACCAACGAGAATTCAGGTCAGATGTCCAGATGACCACACTGGTGAGGTCAGGGGAAATATAGAGTCTTGCAATAGAGTGGAAGAGACTTCACAAGCTCAAATGGACCACCCATTTCAGCCTTAGCAGGGAAAAAAGATATCAAATATATTGGGGGGGGGGCGGTTCAACAAAAGAAAGAATTCAGCACTGGCCACCCTTCCAGTCACATAGTATGGCCCCATTGCAGGTACACCACTGAGCATGACTCACATGGTTCAAAGATAGTAAATATGTCACACAGAAGTTTCAAACCTATTTAGAGAAAATGTTGAAAACAGGGCACCTATAATTGATTAAATTGATGAAGTTTATTATATAGTACGTAAATGTACCTTTGTTTTCTCCTGCAAATCTTCATTAAACTCCAAATTTTCAGAAACCTTTAGATCTTTCAGTGCAGTTCTTATCTCACCAATCAGTGTGTGTCTGGAATATTTGTCAAAATCTTTCACCTTTGTCGAAAAGAAAAAAATTATAACTTATATTTGATCTACTGAATTTATTTGTGCATTTTAAATATAATTATCCCTGATATTCCAAAAGGCTTCCTTGAACTATCTACAGTGTATTGTCAACATGACTAGGCAGATGACTAAAAAATAAAGAAAATAAACCAATTCACTGAAATATAAAAATTATTAAAAACAATTAACACCTAAGTATAAGATTTAAAAAGGGTTTTTCGTGAGGACAACCTCTTCTCTAAAGATAAAAGCCATACATGCTAACGGCCCAATTTTGGTGGGACAATGTTATGAACAAAACCACAAAAGGACAGGATATTTGCAAATACGCACTAAATGTGGGTGTTCTAGGGTGTTTTGGTGAAGTCTTGGGGCTGGCTTAAAAGTCCACCCTTGGCTCCTGGAAGTTCGCTCTGTGGACACTGCAAGGGAATGGTAACTGAATTGATAATGAGCTTATGAGTGGCTTGGTCTCTGCCTATTGAAGGGCTCTCCTGAGCAGGAAATTTCCCTCTGACTACTCCATGCACTAATGATATAGCTACTTTAAGTTCTTAAAAAAAAAAAAATGGCACAGACAGGTCACCACATTAAAGACTCATACACATAACTATTTGTTTTGCGGTCCGCAAATCACAGATCCCCAAAACCACAGATCCCAGCCGTGTGCACGCCACCATTTTTTAAAAAAAACTCCTGTACAAATGTCCTATACTTGTCCGCAAAATGGAAAAGAATAGAAGATTTTCTATCTTCTTTGCTGGGCCACAAAACAGACATTCAGATGCAGAGAGCACACAATATGCTGTCCGCATCTTTTCAGCCCCATTGAAATGAATTGGACCACATCCAGTCCGCAAAAAATGCATCTCAGATGCAGACCAAACATATGGTCATGTGCATGAGCCCTAACACTGTAGATATTTAATAAGCTCTAATGTGCCAAAAGCCTTACTCAAAATCCTTACTGTTTTAAGTGTAAAAGGAAAGGGGGCACTTCCAGGTATGATACTTCCTCAGGGGCGGACTGGGAACTTGAAGTGGCCCTGGAAAAAATACTAAAAGTGGCCCCGTTTTGTAGTTGGGTCCAAATTTATGGAAGGCAGGTCCAGCTATACCATATTGCGGCACATTATACCACCCCAACAGAGCCAAATACCACAGTCCACCACAAAATACTGCCAGCAGCACAAAATACATCCTCAAAAACTTCCACTGGCTGGGCAATAGGAGGGTCCAGACGGCCCCCTGGGCATCGGCCCACCGGGAAATTTCCCTGTAACGTCTATGGCCAATCTGCCCCTGTACTTCCTATGTCACTGTATTAATCCCTGTGGGTCAATATACCTTACCAGATAGAGTTGTGCAGACCAGGCACAACACTAGTGAAGGGGCAAAGTTCCTCCACACTAGGAGGAAAGACCAGGCTGCTGCGCTTGTTCACAGTACACTGCACGGATGAGGCCGGAAAAGGAGTGAAGACAGAGAAGCTCCTAAAGGTAGCAGGTAAAAACAGAGTGTGGCAGTGGATACTTCGAGGAAGGTGTCTATTGTATAAAAACACATAAAAAACAGCTAGGAGCCTGAAGAAGGTGGCATACCACCACCAAAATGCATAGCTGTTGTTTTATATTTGTTTATGTGTTTTTATCCAATAAACATCTACCTCAAAGTATCCTGTGCAACACGCTAATTTTATCTGCTTCCTTCGAAAGCTTCTCTGTCTTCACTGTTGTAAGTGATGACTGAGATGTACACCAGCTTCCAGCTGATTTCAGTCTGACATAGGGACTACTAGAGGAGGCCCTATCAAGGCCGGCATAACACACACCAGTCTTGATAAAACAAGATAAATAAATCAGCACCTTTTTGCATCTCACAAGACAGTTTTGTAAAGGGTCTATAAAAGCAAGTAGAAATTAAAGAGCCACATCTTCACACCAAAAATTTTGACATAGAATAATGGTCAAAAGCAAGCCAATGAAGAGGTGGTGTAAGGAAAAATAATATGCCTAGCAAGATACGCCAAATCTATGACTCTCTGATGAATTTGGCGCACCTTCTACCTGCCCAATCTAGTTTTAGACTGACAGAATTAAATATGCAATACTGTAATAAATCTCCCCCAATGTTTTTGCATATTTAGCTAAAGAAATACCCTTAGATGCTATACCTCAAGCTTTAGAATTATGGATGATAATGGGTAATCCTTCAGAGAAAATGAAAAGTCTTCGTCAAATACAGGATTTCTGCTGTTTTTGACTACCCTGGTCTCACACTCATGGAGGACAGACTGAACTTCAGATTGTGGATCATCGGCTTTGGAGAAAACTCGAATCCTTACAAATGGATCTCTGCTGTATTCTGGAAGATCTGTAGCTTCAATGACATTGAGGATTAAGGTTGATGTCTTTTTATTATAATGAAGATTAAACTTAAGTTTTCCTCTGGGCCCTTGAGGATGATCAGAGTCACTGCCCACATCATCTAGGCTTTCTGTACTTGGTGGTGAGGGGGTCAGGTGTACTTCCAGTTTCTCCATTTCTTTCTGCATGAGTTGGATCTAGTACAAGGAGAAAGCAGAATACTACAAATAAAATATTTTTATAAAGCTTTTGACATCTTTATTCTCTGGAGAACTGAATAATGGGATAGTATGTAACTACTTTATTGAGTGATTGTTATGAGCAATTGTGTAAATGTGAGGAACCTGATATGCAGGACAGCTGCCAGAATGTAGAAAACATTGTGAAATGGGTATTCTCATCTTAGACATTTGTGGCATATCAACAAAATAATTGTCTGATAGGTTCGTAGTTGGGATCCACATCTACCTCCAGAACAAACATTCTCAACCCTTGTCCCAACTGCTGGAGCTCCCACTGCCATTGGAGAGTTGGTCAGTAGAACTTATATGGGAATTACAGAAACCGTGTAGCACAGACATCTCTGGTTTCCATAATCCTGATCATTTCTCCATTTGCTGCATCTGCTTAACCAGGCAAGAGAGGGGTCAAGTGGCATTCTGGATCCAGACCCCAGAGGAAGGACCAGCATATATCACACATTTATGGTAATATCCTATGGCTACCCCATAAATGTCTAAGATGAAGGGGTTGCCTTTCCATGACAACAGTATCTAAAAATAAAGCTGGCAGGTCTGGTTTCTGAAACCCCATTTAAAGGGGTTGTCCCATGAGAAATATTCTACAGTCAAACCTGTAGATGCACCTGCATCTGAATACTTTTATAATTGCCTGTAATTAAACATTTAGCATAGCCACTGAGTTATTTAATAAAATGTATCTGTATAGCACCACCTGCTGTTTGCTTTTTACTTATTTCTTTGACCTGCTCACTGAGATGGCCACATATGCTCAGTTTCATCCTTCAACTGCCTCCTGAGCTGTGATAGGGAGAGCTAAGACACGCCCCCTTAGCTGCAGCAGAAAAGACACTCCCCTTGAACTGCCAGCATTATATAAATCTAGTACAATGAATGTGGAGATCTCTGGATCCATGTGAGGTACAAGGCTGGTTCTAGCTTTGTTAGAAAGATACTGTCATGCCCTATATGATGTCTGATTTTCATTTTTTACATTAGTCATGGGATAACCCCTTTAAATGATCAGCCATAGTAGGAGATAATCTGTAGCTCATAGAGAGGGGTCCCTGCTCTACAAAATTCATATGCCCCAAAATGTTATATGGAAAGGGACTGATGCATCTGGCTTTGCGTACTGGCTGTACTGAGAAGAAGAGGGAGATCCAGAAAGTTTAATCAGCATTTTTATGATAGAACCTTGAACATCTTGTCATCTTTCTTGAACAAAAGCTATCATTGAACCTGCCTTTGAGTCCTGTTCCTTTCTTGCAACCTCAAAAAAGACAGGAGATAAACTTTTTACGAGAATGTTTCCTTCCGTTTTCTTTTCAACAACTGAACCGCTGATGAGCTTCTTGTCTGCAAAAGGAAACCGCCACATATGAAAAAAAAAAAGCAATAATACAAAGTCTTGTGCTCACTGACGTTATATTTCAGCCCAAATTAAAAATACTATTTCTGATATCAAGTCAATGCGTTTTAACCTTTCAAAACACATTACCAAACAACCTTAGGTTAGGTTCTTATCTGCAGCGCTGTTCAGTTTTAATGCTCTAGTATAGAAACAGAAAAACTGCAGCATCAGATCTGGCATATACTGGACATCAATGACTCCTACTGTATCCCACAGACTGCAATGAGATCCATTAGGTTTCCATTATGGATCCCAGCATTCCATCAAATTTTCCCAGATTCTGGAACAGAGACTCCTGGCCAAAACTCTGCCACAGATGTGACCCTAACCTTTAGATCCCAGCATGCATGTCACTAATGAGAAACACACTGAAGGAGATATACCAATACATTCATAAAAGTTAATGGAGTAAATAAATTGATAAATATGCTATTCTGGCTAAAAGCCATATTTTTGAAGTCTCTGTGCCACTGTTTCTGAAACATACTAATTTGTGTTAAACAAAATGGGTTGTATGGGCATGTTCATGTTAAAGGGGTTCTCCGGGAATTAAGAAACTGAAAATACTTAAAATATTACTTTATTATCAATATATTCCCATATACCTTTCATTATTTATAATGGCTTGTTTTGTCTAGGGAGCAATCATCAGGGAAAATATAATGGCCGCCGTCCTATTAGTGCACACAAAACCTGTCCTAATCACACAGCAGGATAATTTACTTCACAACACTGAGGTAAAGAGCTGCCTCATCCTCCTCTCCTCTCTGCTTGTCAGGGATTATGATCCTGAATACAGTTTAATATGATCTTCAGCTGAATTTCTGTAGGAATGGAGTTCATGAGGAGACATGAAGTACAGAGAGGAGGTAGAGATGTGAGTAATGAACAGCAGCAATTGTATGCAGTCTCCATTACCACAGTCTGTCCTGTCCGTCATCTCTGTGCTTCATGTCTCCCCATGAACTCCATTCCTACAGAGATTCAGTTGAAGATCTTATCATCTGTATTCAGGTTCATAACCCCTGAGCCTAACAAGCAGAGAGGAGGATGAGACAGCTCTTTACCTCAGTGACGTGAAGTAACTTGTCCTGCTTTGTGATTAGGACAGGTTTTGTGTGTACTAATAGGACGGCGGCCATTTTATTTCTCCCAATGATTACTCCCTAGACAAAATGAGCCATTTTAACTAATGAAAGATATTAGGGAATATATTTATAATAAAGTAATGTTTAAGTAGTTTCATTTTCCTAATTCCCGGAGAACCCCTTTAAGCAGAAAGGTAAGGGGAATAGCCTGGAAAGATCCAAACACCCTTCCGTAAGCAACTAGATCAATGAAAAACACATGTGAGGGGCTACTATTTTTAGAGCAAAGGAGTTAGGATCAGGAAATGTCCCATAGCGTTCTGCATTATATTAGTGCTAGAGAAATGGTGGATTAAAAGGAAAAAAAAACTACGGAATGTCCTTCCATATTGAATGAATGCCATCAGTAAAATACTGTATAAAATGTCACACAAACAATGCTTTTCTTGTGGCATTTTCCTACACTTTTGCTTTTTTGGGTCAATATCTATTTTTTGTGTTTTAAAGCACTGCTAGATGCTCTAGTGTGGCATTTTTTCTGATGTGCATATACTGCTTACCTTTAACAATTAATGTTGATTTATATGAGTAATACTGGTGCATTTTCCAGGCTAAAATAACGAGAGCAGTCAGGAACAAAGCAATTGCAAGACCCAGAAGGCTGTATTTCAAAGTATCTGAAAAATGCAGATAAACCTGCAGGGATAGATATCGGAAGCTCATGTTCGCTAGAAGAGAACACAGACAATATTTTAAATCCAGCATATGGAAGTTCTCACAATTTCAAAGCTGTGAAGAGATAAATGTAATGAAAAGTTAAGACACACATAATAGATCCCCCATCTAGGCTTACGAGCACAGAAAACAACATCATTTGACTTGAAGTATACAAAATCATCTGACATCTTCCAGAAACCTCTTGTGCCCAAGGCATGGGCCTTAAAGGGGTATTCCAGCTTTAGGGAACTTTTAACATTGGTTCATATCCACTCAGTATCTCCCCTCTAATCAATTCTGACACAAAGGCTCCTCTCAGTGATGCTTCTGGTCCCAGACCTCTACACATCTGGACATCTCATGTAAGCCAGTGCAGCCAATCACAGGTCTCAGTGATGATATGTCCCCAAGCAGCACTTGAGTCAGCAGTAACGTGCCATGGATGGGTTTTACAAGAACTAGATTTGTTATGAAATTTTAATGCACAATATTCAGGATCTGTGTAATACGGATGTAAAATGGCCATGTAGATGTAGTAGGGATAAATGCATAGTGTTTGCTGAGGTTTTTTGGTACCTCTCTTTCCTACTCTTTTCAACTAAAGGAGGGTCTGTACCCAGTATCTTATTTTTAATTCAACCCTTTCAGGACACAGCCTAATTTTATGTTTTCAGTTTTGTTTTTCCTTCTCCGCCTCTCAACAACCATCATTGTTTTTCAGTTTCTGTTCTTCTAGCCAAAAGGGCTTGTTTTTTGTGGGACAAGTTGTATTTTCTAATGGCACTGTTTATTTTAACACATCTTATATTGGAAAACAGGGGGGGGGGGAATCTTTGCAGGGTGAAATTGAAAAACAATGGCAATTCCACCAAAGTTTTTTGGGCTATGTTTTTTGCAACATTCATTGTGCACTAGAAATGACATGACCTTATTCTGTGGGTCACTACAAATACAGCAATATCAAATTTACATAGTTTTTATTAAACATTTTTTGCATCGCCATATTCTGACAGCCATAACATTTTTTATATTTTAGTCTATCAAGCTGTGTGATGGCTTGTTTTTTGCAGGGCAAGCTAAAATTTTTACTAGTACCATTTTGAGGTTTTTTATTAGGAACAAGGTGACCCAAATATTGCAAATCATGGAGTTGTATTTATTTATTTTTCACTATTTAACCCCTTCACGCCCAGCGCCATAATAGTACGGCGTTGCGTGAAGGGGCTTGACGCCCGGTGCCGTAGTAGTACAGCGCGCTGATCGGGTGGGTGCAGGAGCTGCGCCCGCCCGATCAGCTGCAGGAGGCCGGCTGCTCCCAGTAGCCGGACCCCTGCTGTGTACGCCCGCATTGGTGAAAATACAAATGCGGGTGTATTAACCCTCGATGTGCCGTGGTCAGTGCTGACCGCGGCACATGCGATGCGGGCGGAGGTAAGTAGGGTCCATCGGGTCCCCGCGCTGCTGTGACGGGGACCCGATGGCTTGGATAGCAGCCCGATGCCTTCTCTAGGCATCGTGGCTGCTATCCCTGCGTGCCTGTGCAATCCAGCCCCCTGGATCGCACAGGAAGCAGGCTGTAAGTGTATTACATTGAGTAATACACTTACAGCCAATGTATTACAATACAACAGTATTGTAATGCATTGTAAAGGGGATCAGACCCTCAAAAGTTAAATAAAGTGAAAAAAGTGGAAGTAAAAAAAAATAAAGTTTTACAAAAAATAAAAGTTTCAAGTAAAAAAAATAATAATAAAAGTGCACTTTTCCCAAAATAAAGGTAAAAAAAATTGTAAAAAAAGGGAAAGAAGTGCCATTTTTTGGTTACCTTCCCTCACAAAAAGTGTAATAGCAGGTGATCAAAAAGGCGTATTTAACCCAAAATGGTAGCAATCAAACCGTCATCTTGTCCCGCAAAAAATGATACCCTACCTGAGACAATCGCCCGAAAAATACAAAAAATATGGCTCTCAGAAAATGGCAACACAAAAAAAGATTTTATTCTGTTCAAAAATAAATCTAATGTGTGAAACTTTCCAAAAATAAAAATGTCAGACATATTGGGTATCAACGCGTCCGTAACAACCTGCTCTATAAAAATATTACATGAGATGGCCCCCCAGGTGAATGCTGTAAAAAAAAGTTTTTAAAAACTATGCCAAAACAGGCATTTTTTTCCCTCTTGCCTCACAAAAAGTGTAATAGCAGGCGATCAAAAAGGCGTATTTAACCCAAAATGGTACCAATCAAACCATCATCTTGTCCCGCAAAAATGATACCCTATATGGCTATAAATATGGCTCTCAGAAAATGGCAACACAAAAAAAGATTTTATTCTGTTCAAAAATAAATCTAATGTGTAAAATTTAATAAAAATAGTAGACGACATATTGGGTATCGCCGTGTCCGTAACAACCTGCTATATAAAAATATCACATGATTTGCCCCCTCAGGTGAATGCTGTAAAAAAAAAATTTTAAAAAAACTATGTCAAAACAGCTATTTTTTTCACCTTGACTCACAAAAAGTGTAATACCAAGCAATCAAAAAGTCTTATGTACCCCAAAATTGTACCAATGAAAATGTTACCTCATCCCACAAAAAATTAGCCCCCACATAAGACAATAACTCAAAAAATAAAAATCAATGGCTCCCGCAAACCAATCCATCAAAATCTGTGCTGCAAAATGCATATGGCGCTCCTTCTGTTCTGAGTCCTGCCATGTGCCCCCACAGCAGTTTACCACCACATATGGGTTGTTGCCATATTCAGGAGAAAATTGGGAACAAATTATGGGGTGCTTTTCTCCTGTTACCCCTTGTGAAAATTAAAAATTTGGGGCTAAAGCAACATTTTATTGGAAGAAATGAAACTTTTAATTTTCACAGCCAAGTGTTTCCAAATTCCGTAAAACACTTAGGGAGTCAAAGTGGTCAGTACCCCCGTAATATATTCTTTGAAGGGTGTAGTTTCCAAAATGACCACTGCCACAAACCCATAGAGACGTTTACCACCACATATGGGGTATTTCTGTAAACTGCAGAATCAGAGTAATGTATATTGAGGTTTAGTTTGCTGTTAACCCTTGCTGTGTTGCAAGAAAAAAAAATTATTACAATGAATAATCTACCAAAAAAAGTGAAATTTTGAAATTTCACCTCTATTTTCCTTTAATTCTTCTGGAACACCTCAAGGGTTAAAGTTTGTAACATTAGTTTTTTATAATTTGAGGGGTGTAGTTTCTAAAATGGGTTCATTTATGGGTGGTTTCCATTACGTAAGCCCCTCAAAATCACTTAATATCTGAATTGGTGCTTAAAAAAATGGTTTTGGAAATTTTGTTGAAAATTTGAAAAATTGCTTCTAAACTTCTATGCCTTCTAATGTCCGAAAAAAGTAAAATGACATTTATAAAATGATGCCAACATAAAGTAGACATATGGGGAATGTAAAATAAGAACTATTTTTGGAGGTATTACTATGTATTTTGAAAGTAGAAAATTAAAATTTGGAAATTTTTCCAATTTTTTGGTAAATTTGGTATTTTTTTTTATAAATAAAAATTAAATAATTTTGCCACAAATTTAATACTGTCATGAAGCACAATATGTGACAAGAAAACAATCTCAGAATGGCTTGGATAAGTAAAAGCGTTCCAAAGTTATTACCACATAAAGTGACATGTCAGATTTGCAAAAAATGGCCTGGGCACGAAGGTGAAAATAGGCCCGGGGCTGAAGGGGTTAAAAGGGGTTGTCTCACTTTAGTAAGTGGCATTTATCATGTAGAGAAAGTTAATACAAGCCACTTACTAATGTATTGTGATTGTCCATATTGCTTCCTTCGCTGGCTGGATTCATTTTCCAGCAAATTATACACTGCTTGTTTCCATGGTTACAGACCACCCAGTAATACATCAGTGATGGTCATGCTTGCACAATATCGGAAAAATCTCTAGCCTATGTGTGTTCCCACGGTCCCAGCCACCAGAGAAGCTGGCGCTTTTTCCTATAGTGTACAAGCATGAACACCACTGATGGATTGCAGGGTGGTCTGTAACCATGGAACGAGCAGTGTATAATGTAATGGAAAAAATGAATCCAGCCAGCAAAGGAAGCAATATGAATAATAACAATATATTAGTAAGTGCCTTCTATTCACTTTCTCATGATGCCACTTGCTGAAGTGAGACAACCCTTTTAAGCATTTACCCCAGCTAAGTCCTGTTAACTTCAATGGGGCTGAACCGTGTCCAGGCCAGTGATACTAGTCGTGATGTCACTGAGCCTGCAGGAAACTCGAAGCGGCTGTGGCGCTACTGCCATCATCGCTGCCTTCTCAAACAGCTGATGGGTGAGGGTCCGGGGGTGGGTTGGACCCCTGCAGATCAGATGCTGATGATCTATTCAGAGGATAGATCACCAGTAAGAAAAAGCTACAGAACCCCTTTAACTTTTATCAACAAAAAGATAAAACACATCATTACACAATTCTCTCTCTATAGTGTTTAGATATCATATAGCCTTTAGGTGTATACCCCAGTGGGTCAGATATGTAAATATGTATGCAGGGTGGTGGTGGTAAATTATAGCTTTTGCACCAGGACTAAATAGCTTAAAGATATATTACTAGTAAAGATAATATGGAGTCAAGTGTATATTACCAAGCGAGCTGCACATTCTGGGTACAAGGTTGAAACTTTACGGTAAGGAAAGGAATTTGCCACCATGCCAGCTTATGCCTGAAAATAGAAAGAATTTAATTCAATAAAATAAGATTTCTTAATTGATCCAGAAGCATTTGCAAACTTTGATCAGTTTATACATCTTGATGGTCCCTGCAATAAGTCATGAATCTATTGGTTGCACAAATAGGTCTTCTTGAGTGATGACAGAAACATTCACGAGGAAAAGGGATATTAAAAACAGGAATTTTTAATAAATGATTAATTCATGATACAATTCCTATTTCATTTATTGATAACCCATGTCATATCTTGAATAGAGAGCAGAATGCAATGATTATTTATTCTCATCCCTATGGCTATACAACTCAATAGGAAGTAAAAGATTATCAAATACTAAAAAAAAGGTATATGAAACTAACATGTAAGGATATAAAAGCTTTCACAAGATTGTCAATTAAATTTCTAGCAATATACAATACTACATGTCCAATTCCTGTAATGCCATGTGCAGAAAGCTGCACGGGAGGCACTGGTCAGAGAGGATGGGAGTGGTGGTTGCGGCCCCGAGATGAGTAGTAGTTAGAGATGAGCTAATTTTTAACAATTTGATTCAGGCAGTTCGACGATTTTTCCAAAGAGATTCGATTTTATTTGTGACAAAACACATTGAAAACAGCTATTTTCCAGCAGCAGAGAGTCTGTATATTGTTATAGAACACTGTGAATTGCAGAAACATGCATAGGTAGTTCACTTTGGTAATGTAACAGTTACTTTGCGTCTATACGACAGGTGTCACTCATAAAACCACTTCACTTATTTAGTCAGCTGCAGGGCCAAAACTGACCAAATAAGTGTGCAGTGGCCCAAGATTGTACTATAGTGCGATATAGTCCTTATGGATGCTCTAAAGAAAGGATCCGTTGTGTTTATCATTTTTCCGTCCTTCTGATAGAGGGAAAAATGATAAACAGAAGAAGTGCAAAATAAATAGTGATGTCAACAAGGACAAACAGGACACTAGTGGCCTCGTAATACAGTGGAGAGGTGGCAAATCCATGAGGAGTCAACACTGTGGCCCATTTACAGTATGGGAAGTATGGCAACCACATGAGAAGTCAACAAAGTGTTCAGTCACAGAGTGGTGAGGGTGCACGGACAGCCATCAGATGTGCCAAATTGATTAAGACGCCTGTTTCTTGTAATAAATTTGTACCATTTAACTCCTTTGGACTAACTCATTGAACGTCTCGTCTACTCTCGCTTAATAAGCTATCTCTCAGCAAACTCTCTTCTTGACCCCTTACAGTCTGCCTTTCACCCTCTCCACTCTACAGAAACAGCCCGTACTAAAATATCTAACGATCACCTGACAGCAAAAAGAAATAGTGATTATTCTCTACTGATTCTTCTGGATCTCTCCAGTGTTTGATACCATAGATCACAAACTCCTCCACAACATGATCCACTCAATTGGCCTAAAGGACACTGTTCCACTCCTTTAGTGTATCATTCACTCATTCTACTTTTTCTCCTCTTCCTGTTAATGTTGGCGTCCCTCGGGGCTCAGTACTAGGTCCTCTATTCTTCTCCCTCTACACAGCCTCCATCAGACAAACTATAAGTAGATTTGGCTTTCGGTACCATCTCTATTCTGACAAAACCCAACTATACACTTCATCCCCTGACTTCACTCCTGTTTACTCCAAAACACCAGTAGTTGTCTGGCAGCTGTCTCTAACATCATGTCCTCTCTGTATCTAAAACTGAACCTCTCAAAAACTGAACTTCTTGTCTTTCCCCCCATCTAGTAACCCACCTAAACTTGATATTTAAATTTTGGTCTATGGCACTACCATAACTTCTGTGCAACATGCCCGCTGTCTTGAAGCCACGTTTGACTCAGATCTTGCCTTTCTTCCCCATATCCAATCACTTGCTTGTTGTCTGCACCTCAAGAATATCTCCAGAGTCTGCCCTTTTCTTACAGTGGAAATAGCAAAAATAGCAAAAAATTCTTGTTGTTGCCTTGATTTATTCTCGTCTTGACTACTGTAACTCATTACTTATTGGTTTCCCTCTTACTAAACTCTTCCCCCTTCAGTCTGTCCTAAATGCTGCAGCCAGGCTCATCTATCTATCAACCTGCTATACTGATGCTACTAGCCTGTGCCACCACAGAATACAGTACAAACCTCTCACCCACACAGCTCTCCACAGTGCTGCACCTCTATACATCTCCATCTACCACCCTACTCGTGCTCTCCGTTCAGTTGAAGAGATTCTCTATTAAAAAGGTTCCCGTTTTGCTGGACTTGACCAGATTACACGGTCAGCTATGCATCTGAATGGCAGCCATGCAATACTACATTTCTCCTGTAGTGGACACTACAAAGGAAATGCATGGGTGGCAACACACATATACTGTATTAGTCGGGTTCATGTACTACCTTGGGTCTATAAATTTCTACTTGTGATGCAGATTCGTTTTTGGTCTAGTTGGATTATATAGCAATGACGTATACGGCACAGATGGCATTCTGTTATCATGAAAAGCTCCATATAGCAATAAACATGCTGTTTGTCTATGACTTTTCTTTAGTTAGCAGAGCACAGTATTGCCACCTGGAAGATTAGAATATGGTTTGAATTCCCAATGTTGCCAGAGACACTGGCTTTCTGAGAAAACTCTGCAGGAGTCATCTGGAGAAAACCACAGCTACTAGAATTAAAAGGGAAATCACTTCTATTAAAAAGGCAGATACTGGAATATTTTTTCTGTTTTTTATTTCATGGTTGTATATTTCTGTTCTGTTGCTTACAAATGATTAAGGGGGATGGGCATCTTGCCTCTGGTGCAGTTCTGGTCTGTGAACAGTGGGTCAGAGATGGACCAAAGAAACAAGAAGTGACCTGTGCAGAGGTCATTGTGCAGGGAGTGAGAAAAGATGAGCTGTGACCATCACCTATTGTGAATGGTGGATGTTGTGTTACCCATATAGGCATTACCTGTCATTATGATCTTGTTTGTTATAATAATGAGAGGAGTATTGAAAAGTGATCTCAACAGAACAGAAAGTGTCAGCCTGTTGTGAAACTCGGTGATCACTGTGAAAACTCCTATATGTCAGGATTTTTTTAAATAGATAATAACATAGAAAAAGAGAAGGAACACCAACGTTATATACAGCATTTAGACATTAAAATATTGATTTAAGTTTTCCTGAAGAGTTTGTTTTAGTAAATATTTGTATTCCACTTGACATAACAATACTGGAAACTATTTTCTTAGAATTCTGTGTTGAGCCATTCCTATATTATTCCTCCTAGCAATTTATGAATAAATTGAAAACAGGTGTTACCATTCTCTTGTCAAAGGAGCATGACTCTACATATTCTGACCCTGGCAACACCTAGCTGGTAATTAAGTCATAACTTTCTAGCAGGAATAACAGAGGAGTGACACCATGCAGAGTAGTAAGAAAGGATGCTCAAGAATTGTTATTTCATAGAAAATAAAAGTCTTTACTAAAGCAGTCATTTCTAGGGAACTGACAGGTCCTTTTTAAACAGTAGGTCATTTTCTAACAATACTTTCACTTTAAGTTTCCTATCAATTTAAAATATAAGCAAAAAAAAAAAAACAACTTACTAAAATACAAAAAAAAAAATTATATATATATATATATATATATATATATATATATATATATATATATGATACCTTAGATTGCCTTACAGCTGTATTACACAGCCCAATGTGGCAGACAATTGCCTGGAGTGAAGCATTGCCTTCCTGCAATCGTCTGCTCGCTAGAGTAGGAGACAGTTGCTATTACATGCAGCGATCTCCCCTGCAGCATGGGGAGAAACGATTGCTATGTCATTGCTCGTTCCCATGCTGTATAGTGGTTTGTCGGTGGCAGATCCTGATTACACACCATGATCTGCCACCTAAAAATTATAATTTTTTAACATGTCAAAAAATTTAGATTGCCCGATGAACGAGTGTTTGCTCATTCATTGGGCAAACAGTGGCAGTATTACACTGCCAGATGATCGCTAACAAGCGTTTATATGAATGCTCGTTACAGATAATCTGCTAAAAATCAGGCAGTGTAATACAGGCTTTAGTTTTACATAGGGGTTATGGATGAAAAATGCCTCAATTAAAAGTTATTGTAGCTTTAGACAAAGAGTAGAGAGAGTTTAGATGACTGTATTGGATGAGGCAATATCCTGATACTGAGATAAATCACTACAGGACACAAGTTTAGCTCAGCTTGCAGACAGTTGAAGGGACACTTCCATTAATAAAAAAAAAAAAAAAAAATTACCACATGTTTACAACTACAGTATATGTGAATATTATATGTACTTTTCTTCATAAAAATGGTTAGATGGTTTTCTGGCTCTAATTTTTAAAATCACTCTGTGTATTCACCTTCTTGTCCTGGCTCTTTAAAGGGGTTGTCCGAGTTATGAAAAAAAATATATATAGTACTTTAAATCTGATGGGCAGCAATATATAACTAAGTTCAGCAAGTTTTAGGCAAAAAAAAAAAAAAAATCTATATTTCCTCATTTCCCTGGTTCTCTTCTGGCCTTTGTTTACCTGCAGTAATAACAATCTCTGCCCCTCCCTCCACCTGCTCTGCAAGTGCTGCACTGAGTGACATGTCTTTCTGCTGGGATACTCAGCAGCATGTTATATGTGTAGGACTACAAGTCCCAGCTGTACAATGACACTGCTGATACACACAGGATCTTCCCCCTACTTTCTTGTACTTTGCATCTCCTCCAGATCAGCTCCAGTGTCAGCTCTGTGTCTGTAGGGTGAGGAGGGCAGATCCTGTGTCTCTTTACATCTGCAGCTGCTGTTGTAAAGCCTTCAGTGTGTTCTGGCTGAAGGGGTTAATGTTTTATCTGAAAGAATCCAGGTAGAGCAGATAGCAGGAGCCCGGCAATGCAGGGGGGGCGTGGCCAGCACAGAGACGTTTGGTGTACAGCCTCTCATCTGCTGGTGCACGAATACAAGATTAGCAGGGAGGCAAGCTGATATCATAGGTCATGTGACCCTCATTGAAATCTGAGAAACCAGCAGCTTTAGAAGCAGAAAGTGTATGGAAAAGCTGTTGTATTTGACTAGTTAGAAACATACAAAGGACAAAAAAATAACTCGGACAACCCCTTTAATGTCATGCTTTAGCACCTCAAAAAGTTTCACGTACAGTAACTTTTTCAGAAAGAGTGACTTAGAGCTTCACACTAATTCTGTGGACAATTAGTAGGTCTATCAAGAGAATAATAGTGCTGTAATATTGTTGTCCTAATTTTACACCTACTATTATAAAAAGGATAATCGTACATGCACCATCTTCTCCTCACAGCAGCAGTAAACAGACAATGGATTACCTATAGGAGGTTTTATCATTTGTCAGTTTGTGTTAAAAATTTCAGTGCCAACCTACTGCCAAAATAGAAAGAAAGAAAAACAGCCAAAAATTCTACAAAAAAAATCTCAACATTTTTCCTGGACAAAATTAATTATTATGTGTTAACACAACAGAGGCAGTTGTCTTGTATTTATCATTTGCTGCTATATAATAGGGATTATATATAAACATTGTTATGGCTATGCAACTTAAATTATTCAGTGTGCGTCCTGTATTGTGGAGTAAGGGTTCGTTCACATCTCCATTTATTTATCGCTATTCTGTCCTTATTACTTTGTATCTCTTGTGTTTATACATTCTTTTCACTCAATCCCCTGATGAGCTCCACTTTTTGAGATGAAACAGGACAAGAGTGAGGGACATATTTAGAGATATGACCACTTTAGGGACAGGCTCATTCCTGATGGTGGCGCCCTTGTTAAGGTGAGTGCTCTGTGTTTGCTAGGCAGGGACTAACAGCCTCTTTCCTATTGTTATATAGGGTCTGCTTTAGGGCTAGACAGTTTAGGTCCCAATACAGCCTACAACACTATAGGTGCCGCTCTAAGAAAACAATACAATTGGTATAAGGATCGAGAGTACTAAGAACTTACAGAAAATCCCTGCCTCTACGCATCTATAGAAAAGAAAATCACCCGCATATGCCTGAGGTGGTAAGAGACAATTTTTATTTATTACGTTTTGTGATATTCCTTTTCACCGATTTCCATTCATATTTTTGGACTTCATTTATTTTATTGATCATTAATAAAAGTTATGTTTTAATTTATTCCATATCCTCTTTAGAGTACATTTGTATTGGATGGAAGCGCTCATTGCATCCAGCACCACCCTGACAGCTGGCACCCAGGGCGGACCGTTCCCCCCTTGGCACGCCACTGACGGTAACTCCAGTAGTCTGTTCCTCTGCCAGAAGAGACTACTGCAGCTACAAAACAAAGATGTGAACCTAGACTAAGTGTGTGCAATACTTTAGCTGTTTTTCTGATTAGAATATTTGTATTGCATAATGCCGTATTTTCACCTTCAACAAGGATCTGGAGATCATGGGAGTACACCAAATAACTTTGCTTTAACACAGAGGCATTGAACTATTAGGCTTTGAAAGGTGCACATAGAATCTAATCCTTGTAAGAGTAGATTAAGACATAAAGCATGAGATTTTAGAAAGGGTGATGAATAGATTTACATAACAAAAGCTATACTTCTGTCAAGAGCATTTGCCATGTCTGGTTCATGAAAAACAATCTGAAATATTTGCTGGGTAAACATTTAACTTATCATAATAAACCTATCAGTTTAACCCTCTGCAGACAGTTTTGGTCTTAATGAACAAGCCCTATTTTTCAACTCTGACACGTGTCACTTTATGTGGTAATAACTTTTGAATACTTTTACTTATTTAAGCGATTCTGAGATTGTTTTCTTGTGACACTTTGTACTTGTACATGTTAGTTGTAAATTTAAGTTGATCTGTTTTACCTTTATTTATAAAAAAAATCTAAAATTTACAGATAATTTGATTCAAATACTTATTACTTTACATTCATCATACTGTATGTCTACTTAATGCATGCATTATTTTGTAAATGTCATTTTATTTTTTTAGGAATTTAGAAAGCTTAGAATTTTAGCAGCAATTTTTAAAATTTTGAAGACAATTTTCAAAAATGATTTTTTGAAAGGACGAATTCAGTTATGATGTCACTTTAAGGGCCTGACATAATAGAAACCACCAAAATAACCACATTTTAGAAACTACACAATTCAAATTATTCAAAACTGATATTTGAAACGTTGTTGTTAACCCTTTAGGTGTTCCACAGGAATTAAAAGAAAATGAGGTGAAATTTAAAAATGTCACTTTTTGTCCAGATTTTCTATTTTAATCCATTTTTTTCCTGTAGCACAGCAAGGGTTAACAGCAAAACAAACCTCAATATTTATTGCCTTCATTCTGCAGTTTACAGAAACACCCCTCATGTGGTTGTAAACTGCTGTATGGGCACACGGCAGAAGGGAAGGCATGCAATATTGTTTTTGGAGAGCAGGTTTTGCTGCACGGTTTTCGGGCACCAAGTTACATGCACCAAGTTACATTTGAAGACACCCTGAGATACCCCAACAGTGGAAACTCCCAAAAAGTGACTCCCCACCAGGGGCAGGCTGGGCCAGTCCCCAGCAGTAGATATTTAGGGCTGAACTCAATTGTATCTGCGTCCACTGGATGCAGATACAATTGAGTATGCAGCAGCAGAACAATGGAACCACTGGTCCAGTGCGCCACCATTCCCAGAAGATCGATGTGACGTTGGCTGCACAATGATGTAGCGCTGCCTTAGACGTTCCACAGGTGCACAACCACCAGAAGAGGCTGGGTTGACAACGCTGCATTGTGGAACCGCGTCGG
The DNA here is from genome assembly GCA_900303285.1 of Rhinella marina. Lineage (NCBI taxonomy): Eukaryota > Metazoa > Chordata > Amphibia > Anura > Bufonidae > Rhinella > Rhinella marina. The sequence continues at coordinate 36,088 of ONZH01026803.1, forward strand.
GACAGGTGCCCTCTACATTCTTTTCTATGGGACTTCCAAAAATAGCCAAGTGCTCTCGCTCAGCTATTTTTGGAACTCCCATAGAAATGAATGGAAAGTACAGAGGTGCACTATTCTTCACTTCTGGGAGAATATTCTAGAGATCAGTGCAAGACCCAGAGGTGGGACCCACACCTATTTAACATTGGTGGCATATCGCTAGGACATGCCTCCAATGTCTGAGATTATAAAACCCTTTTAAAGGCTATCGACACCTTGGGGGGAATTTTTCATCATTGTATTTTACTCATTTTGGGACAAATAATGTCTTCAATTTAAATGGGACTGCAGGCCATTTCTTTCTGCTTTACACTAAATCCGTCAGGGAGCTGCTCTGATGACTCAGTCTGTACTCCTTATTTGTATCCTGACAGCTAAATTCTTTCACATCGGTATTTGTAAGCTAAGGTAATCTAATTTTGTGCACATAACAAGGACCTTGTACAGAGAACATACCAGCTATGGTCAAGATACACTAGGACCACATAAAAATAAAATAGAACATTTTTGTGGGATAATACAGACCTGATTTTTGAAGGAGCAACATTTTTGCCATTTGCCAAGATGAAGGATAGTTACTGTATCTCTCATGCTGTTCAGAATGTTTTCCGGTTTCCTATAATTACATAAAGCAATATTCATTAGTAACCAAGCAATCAAAAAGTAGGTTTTTGAGTTTTCAAATTTATATTTCACTCTCCAGGACTAATTTTGGAAGCTACAGGACAATCATCAAGAAAAAAATCATTCATTTACATGCAGCAATTATCCCCTTTGATAAGACTGTTCGTCCCCACACAGATGGTTTGCCAGTGGCACACCCCTGTTTACACAGAATGAGGTGCTGCCAACAATGATTTTAGGTACCGCACCAGCAACCTCACTATGAAACTATTTGCATTGACACATAGCTGTCGTTCACCTTATTAAAACAATGTTTGTCTTTTCTTGATCAGAGGCTCCGTTCCCGCGTTATGATACTTTTTCTTAATATGCGGATTAGGCCTTTGGTGCAGTGAGGGCATCGCCATTGCTCTTGTTGCACCAAAGCTCCTCTCCTTCCTATGGCCAGCTCCTCCCTTGTGCAGAGATCGGGCTGCACGGACGTGCGCGAGTGTGGGTGACAGGAAGGGTGCATTAGGTCAGACTCATTGTTTCCTGAAGCCCCCTGGGCCGGGGTGCAGTGACAGCAGGGGTACACCTCTTCCATTCAGGGCACACTCTGGTTCTGAGGTTCTCCTGCCTGATGGCAGTTGAGGTGCCCTTTTGATGTTGCTGTTTTAAGGTGTGAGGCAGGGTCTCGATTGTCATGATGCCAGCACCTTGTGGTGCAAATGTATTCATGAGACCAGTGTCAGTATAACAAATCCACAGTACTTTACTGAAGCCGGTCAGCTGGTGATCCACACAAGCACTATTCAAACGAAATGCAGTTTTTACAGTCGATTCAAGTAAAGTTTGTATATGGTGGCTAGCGTCTCTCTCAATCAAACTGGTCAATCTCTCCTTTTAAGGAATGCACTTCCCCTATCATTCGAATATATATATATATATATATCTTAATAATATAAAAATGAATTTCTGTCTGTCTGTCTGTCTGTCTGTTATCTATGCGCGACCAAACTACTGGACCGATTTTCACCAAATTCGGCACACAGGTACATCAGGTGTCCGGGAAGGTTTTAGACCAGGTCTCATCTCTCTAGGACGTACCGTTCCCGAGATATTCCCAAAATATGATCTCCATTAGCCAACATTACAACTGGGAGCTTTGGTTTTAAACTCCAACTGCCATTCTCTGCAAAGCCACACAGGGAGGGCAGGTTTCCATAACAACCAGGTAATTATCAGCAGCTGAGGATCTCATCCATTTCTATTTACTGACACTGTTAAAGGTATTCCGGTTACCATAAATATAACTTATGTTTTTTTCTATTACTACAGTTCAGTAGTAATAAAAGATGTTTTACTCCACTGCTGCCTATTGCGTGGGCTCATAAATAAGCATGGTATTGACCTTTAATTCAGGCCACCCTAAAAGAAGTACTTAAAACCCCCGCCCCAGGTCTCACTAAGCCACACCCCCAACTCTGTCAGGCCGCACCCCCTTTCACTCCGCAGCCAACAGAGATTGAAAAAATAAAGTTAAAAATCAACTTCTGTCAGCTGCAGGGATGGGTGGGAGGTTGACTTTCTTTCTGCAACAACACACACACAAACATTAAATAAAATAGATTAAATCCACCCATGCGAAGCGTCTTGCTAATCCACGCCCCCGACTGTCAGGTCACGCCCCCTCCCACTCCGCAGCCAACGGGAATTGAAAAAATGAAGGTAAAAATAAACTTCTGTTTGCTGCAGGGGTGGGAGGGTGAATTTCTCTCTGCAACGACACACAAAAATTTTAGATGAAATAGACTAATTATAGACTACAACCGTTCGAAGCCTTTTGCTAAGCCATGCTCCGTCTCTGTCAGACCACGCCCCCTCTCACTCTGCAGCCATTCTGCAACGACACACAGAAACATTAAATGAAATAGATTAAATCACCTATGCGAAGCGCTTTGTTAAGCCACGCCCCCAACTGTGTCAGGTCACGCCCCCTCTCACTCCGCAGCCATTCTGCAACGACACACAGAAACATTAAATGAAATAGATTAAATGCAACTATGCGAAGCGCTTTGCTAAGCCACGCCCCGACTCTGTAAGGCCACGCCCCCTCCCACTCCGCAGCCAACAGGGATTGAAAAAATAAAGGTAAACATCAACTTCTGTCAGCTGCAGGGATGGGTGGGAGGTTGACTTTCTTTCTGCAACGACACACAGAAACATTAAATGAAATAGATTAAATGCACCCATGTGAAGAGTCTTGCTAATCCACGCCCCCGACTCTGTCAGGTTACGCCCCCTCCCACTCCGCAGCCAATGGGGATTGAAAAAATAAAGGTAAAAATAAACTTCTGTTTGCTGCAGGGGTGGGAGGGTGAATTTCTCTCTGCAACGACACACAAAAATTTTAGATAAAATAGACTAATTATAGACTACAACTGTTCGAATCGTCTTGCTAAGTCACGCCCCCAACTCTGTCAGACCACGCCCCTCTCACTCTGCAGCCATTCTGCAACGACACACAGAAACATTAAATGAAATAGATTAAATCACCTATGCGAAGCGCTTTGTTAAGCCACGCCCCCAACTGTGTCAGGTCACGCCCCCTCCTACTCCGCAGCCAACAGGGATTGAAAAAATGAAGGGAAAAATAAACTTCTGTCAGCTGCAGGGGTGGGAGGGTGAATTTCTCTCTGCAATGACACACAAAATTTTAGATGAAATAGACTAATTTCAGACTACAACCGTTCGAAGCATCTTGATAATCCACACCCCCAACTCTGCCAGGCCATGCCCCCTCCCACTCCGCAGGCAACGGGGATTGAAAAAAATCAGCTGCAGGGGTGGGAGGGTGAATTTCTCTCTGCAATGACACACAAAAATAGTAGATGAAATTGACTAATTTTAGACTACGACCATTCAGTACTAATAAAAGATGTTTTTTTCCACTGCTACCCATTGCGGGTCCCCATAAATTACCATGTCATCGACCTGTAATTCATGCCACTCTGACCCCCGCCCCAGATCTCGCGAAACCACGCTCCGACTCTGTCAGGCCACGCCCCATCCCACTCCGCAGCCAACGGGGATTGAAAAAATGAAGGTAAAAATCAACTTCTGTCAGCTGCAGGGGCGGGAGGGAGGTTGGATTTCTTTCTGCAACAACATACAGAAACATTAAATGAAATAGATTAAATATACCCGTGCAAAGCAATGTTTTCTTCCACTGTTACCCATGGCGTGTCCTCATAAATTACCATGGCATCGACCTGTAATTCTGGCCACCATCAAAAGAAGGACTTAAAACCCTACCCTAGGTCTTTCAATGTCACGCCCCCGACTCAGTCAGGCCATGACCCCTCCCACTCCGCAGCCAATGGAGATTGAACAATTGAAGGTAAAAATCAACATCTGTCAGCTGCAGGGATGGGAGGGAGGATGACTTTCTCTCTGCAACGACACACAGAAACATTAAATGAAATAGATTAAATATACCCGCGCAAAGCAATGTTTTCTTCCACTGCTACCCATTGTGTTTCTTCAAATTACCATGGCATTAACCTATAATTCAGGCCACCCTGAAATGAAGGACTTAACCCGCCCCCCCCCCCGCATGTCCCATTAAACCACAACCCCTCCCACTCCACAGCTGGGTCTTTCTGCTAGTATACAGGGGCGGTCTTGGCATTTCTGGGGCCCTAAGCAAAGTTATGTCTGGGGACACCTCACACCCCTGATGACACGGCCTCTGATGACACGCCCCCCCCCAATGACACACCCCCTACACCTCACTGGAGGGGGGGTCAAGGTTGCCCACAGCCTATGGCGTGTCCCAGACTCCCAGCTCTCTATTGGTTGGGCTGCAGGGGCGTAGCTAAAGGCTCATGGGCCCTGGTGCAAGAGTTCAGCTTGGGCCCCCCCCGCCTAATACAGCGCCCCATACCTCTTACATCCAGTATAATACAGAGCCCCATACCTCTTACATCCAGTATAATACAGCGCCTCATACCTCTTACATCCAGTGACTTCTCCTCGGATGTAGATCTTCTCTTTCCTCATCTTCTCCTTTCAGACCAGACGCCATTTTTCAGCCATTTCTCATCTCTGCAGTTTGACAGAAAAAAAATCTTAGTTTACTACTTTTCCATCATCCTCCCATCTGGACAAATCATCCTACCACCCCAGTACTGTGCCACTAGTACCACACAGATAGTGCCCTTCAATAATTATTGGCACACAGTGTCCTAAAATAACTGCGCCCAGCAAATACTGTCCCGTAATAGTGTGAACATACCGTCCCCCAGAAATAACTGCGCTGATACTGTGCCAGGGTGCCCCCCACAGTAATAGTGCCCCCCACAGTACTAATGTCCCCACTGTGCCCCAGAAGTAATAATGCTTCCAATGTGCCAGTAAGAAGTGCCCCCAAAATTTCACCCTAATAATGTGCCAGTAAAAAGTGCTCCCCACCCATAGATGCCCCCCAAATTATGTGCCAGTAAGAAATGCCCCAATAATGCGCCAGAAGTTCCCCCCATTGATTCCCCCTCAAAATCATGTGCCAGTAAGAAATGCCCCAGTGCCCCCATGTGCCAGTAAGAAGTGCCCCCAGTGCCAGTAAAAATGCCCCAGTGCCCCATGTGCCAGTAAAAATGCCCCCATGTGCCAGTAAAAATGCCCCCATGTGCCAGTAAAAATGCCCCGTGCCAGTAAAATGCCCTCAGTGCCCCCATGTGCCAGTAAAAATGCCCCCAGTGCCCCCATGTGCCAGTAAAAAATGCCCCCATATGCCAGTAAAAATGCCCCCAGTGCCCCCATGTGCCAGTAAAAATGCCCCCAGTACCAGTAAAAATGCCCCCAGTGCCCCCATGTGCCAGTAAAAATGCCCCCAGTGCCCCCATGTGCCAGTAAGAAATGCCCCCAGTGCCCCCATGTGCCAGTAAGAAGTGCCCCCAGTGCCAGTAAAAATGCCCCTAGTGCTCCCATGCCATAAAGAAATGCCCCCAGTGCCCCCATGTGCCAGTAAGAAGTGCCCCCAGTGCCAGTAAAAATGCCCCAGTGCCCCATGTGCCAGTAAAAATGCCCCCAGTGCCCCCATGTGCCAGTAAAAATGCCCCCATGTGCCCCCATGTGCCATTAAAAATGCCCCGTGCCAGTAAAATGTCCTCAGTGCCCCCATGTGCCAGTAAAAATGCCCCCAGTGCCCCATGTGCCAGTAAAAATGCCCCCAGTGCCCCCATGTGCCAGTAAAAATGCCCCCAGTACCAGTAAAAATGCCCCCAGTGCCCCCATGTGCCAGTAAAAATGCCCCCAGTGCCCCCATGTGCCAGTAAAAATGCCCCCAGTGCCCCCATGTGCCAGTAAAAATGCCCCCAGTACCAGTAAAAATGCCCCCAGTGCCCCCATGTGCCAGTAAAAATGCCCCCAGTGCCCCCATGTGCCAGTAAGAAATGCCTCCAGTGCCCCCATGTGCCAGTAAGAAATGCCCCAGTGCCCCCATGTGCCAGTAAGAAGTGCCCCCAGTGCCAGTAAAAATGCCCCTAGTGCTCCCATGCCATAAAGAAATGCCCCCAGTGCCCCCATGTGCCAGTAAGAAGTGCCCCCAGTGCCAGTAAAAATGCCCCAGTGCCCCCAGTGCCAGTAAAAGTGCCCCCATGTGCCAGTAAAAATGCCCCGTGCCAGTAAAATGCCCTCAGTGCCCCCATGTGCCAGTAAAAATGCCCCCATGTGCCAGTAAAAATGCCCCCAGTGCCCCATGTGCCAGTAAAAATGCCCACAGTGCCCCATGTGCCAGTAAAATGCCCACAGTGCCCCCATGTGCCAGTAAAATGCCCACAGTGCCCCCATGTGCCAGTAAAATGCCCACAGTGCCCCATGTGCCAGTAAAATGCCCACAGTGCCCCCATGTGCCAGTAAAAATGCCCCCATGTGCCAGTAAAATGCCCCCAGTGCCCCCATGTGCCAGTAAAATGCCCCCAGTGCCCCCATGTGCCAGTAAAAATGCCCCCAAAATGCCCCCAGTGCCCCCAATTGAGCTCCGGTCGGTGACTGCTACAATAAAAAAAAAAATTAAAAAAAATTAACACTTATACTTACCTCCATGGTGCTGGCAGCGATGCGATGCAGGCCTCTTCCGGCCTGTGTCCCGCGCTGTACGGCTCAGGCGGCGCGACGTCATCGCGCCGCCTGAGCCGGCCTCTGATAGGCTGCAGGCACTGGGCCTGCAGCCTATCAGAGGAACGGGCAGGGGAGACGCCTCTCCCTCCCCTGCCCCAGTACAATACAGGCATCTGTATCGCCGTCCTGAGGACGGCGATACAGATGACTATGGAGATGAGCGCTTCCACAATGGAAGCGCTCATCTCCCTCTGCGGGCGGTCTTGGGCACCAGCACAAGAGAAGAGCGTGGGGGCCCCCTTGGACGCTGGGGGCCCTACGCAAATGCATAGGATGCGTGGTTCCCAAGACCGCCCCTGCTAATATATATATATATATATATATATATATATATATATATATATATATATAATATCCACGGTATCCTCAGAGGAATACAGTCTCTGAACAAGGGGCCCTCCTGTCCTTTGGTTATGGTGGGCAGCTTGGAGCTTACACTGTTTCCACCACATGCAGAGGATGCCAGATTAGCAGCAATTACCTTCTTTGCCAAAGTCCGCAATCCTTTCTGTCAGTTAAACCTTCTGTAGGTCTTTTCCCTTCTGAGGTCTCGCACATAAGTTGCTTGTGGGCTGTAGGGGAATGGAATCTCCCTACAGGAGGTGCTCCTTGCTGCTCTGTGGCGTTCACTCCTCAGTAGTCAGCCATTGCACTTGCTGCTTTGCCATGTTAATCTAAGCAGCCAGGGAGGGCCTGGTCACAAAAAAGAGCAGTACTTGGGTGCAACAGGAGTAACAGTGAAACCCGCATTACACCAAAGGCCTAATTTGCATATTTAAAATAAATCATTACTTGGGATTGGATCCTCAGATCAAAAAAAAGAAAAACATTGTTTTAATCAGGTGAACCACAGCTATGTGTCTATGTACACAGTTTGATAGGGAGGTCGCTGGTGACAGATTCCCTTTAATGTAAATACCAACATAAGTGTCAAGAGCCTAAAGGCAGCCATACGCATTCAGTAGCTGTCTCTCCTGACTCCCTCAAAACCCCTAATTTGGCTTGGCCTAATTTGTATGTGTATTTAATGGAGAAAGCCTCTGCCAGACAGTTCTGATGGTAGCTTTTCTCCTGGAACGACAAAAGGATTGGGTGAAAATATTCATTTTGCCCGATATTTCTTTCTTCCGGCATCATCTGTTGGCGGAGAGTCAAGAGCTCCCGTTTTCATTTGGTTGGACTGATAATACGTACTGTATTGTGCATGGGGACCTTAAAGAGGACCTTTCACCACTCCTGTCATGACTGTTTTAATAGCATCATGCATTCCCCATGTAATAATTCTGGAGCATCTATTCTTATGGCTCTATGTTGTGCCATTCCTTTATTATTTCTACTAGAAGTTATGAATGAATTGCTAGCAGTCTGCAGTAAGGATACAGAGGGGAGGTAACAAGTTGGGGGTGTGTACCTGCACAGACTGACTCTATCCAATCAGTGCTGCCATTGTCAGACTGTGCAGGTACACTCCCCCAACTGGTTACCTCCCCTCTGTACCCTTACTGAAGACTGCTAGCAATTCATTCATAACTTCTAGTAGAAATAATAAAGGAATGGCACAACATGGAGCCATAAGAATAGATGCTCCAGAATTGTTATTACACGTGGAATGCATGAAGCTATTAAAACAGTCATGTCAGGAGTAGTGAAAGGTCCTCTTTAAAGGAAATATGACACCAAAAATTTTAAAATCAGATAGTAGCACATCTCCTTTTTTAATCTTTTTTTTTTTTTTTACAATCACCTATTGTGAATGGTGGATCCTGTCTTATCTGTACACAGACATGATAAAAATAGCATCAAAAATTATTTTAAAATATGTTAAACGTAAAATAGTGATTTAACACCTTCCCGTCTGCCACTGTCTATATATACGTGCTATCTGCACATACCCCGTGGGATTAAAGCTCTTGCAATCTAGCAGGAACAGGTTTATTACCGCTTCTGCCTTCTCCTGTGCCAGCAGAAGATCGTGGAGGAAGCGGGGGGGGGGATAGCAGGCAGCGGCCAGCAGAGCCGCTTCCTCTGTTAGTCCCCGCAATCGCGAGACCACCAGGTGTCTCAGGGCAAGAGCAGAGCTGCAGGGTCTAAGGAGACCCTGATCAGCTCTGCCTGTGTCTATGCCCCCACAGGGGACTGTTTTCCCCTGTAACTGGGGCTCCTATGGATGCCCCAATTACAGTGGAAACAGTGAAAAAGAAAAGTCAATGCCCTCCAGAAGTCTTTTAATGACCTCCTGGGGGACATATGTGCCAAAAATAAATTAAAATATAAATTAAAAAAAAAATGCAAATTAAAAAAAAAAATTTAAAAAATTAAAAATGCAGTCGCCAACGGAAACTGTCATCATAGTCGCACCGTTCAATAAAACCTATACATGTTATATATCAAAACAATTGTCACTAAATAGGGAACCCAATGCAATAATTAATTTTTGTGTCAGTTTTAATATTTAAAAAATAAAAAGCTATAATTAAAAAGAATTACTTTTTAAATAAGAATTAGCAGTTTTTCTCCAAATTAAACCTAAAAAAAAAATTATTTTGGCAGTTAAACAAATAAAAAAATTAGGGTCACTAAACCACCACTTGCACAAAATCACAAAAAGTTGCCTGGATATTCAGGCCTTGTTTAGACCCAGTCATGAAAGGGTTCAACGGCAGGTCATCTTCTGATGACACATTCCCTTATTCTTTTATGCAGACACTATACACCAATGTATATATGAATGTCAAATAGGCACATTCTCTGGAAGTTTACTGTGTTCACATTCTGTTAATCTTACAGTTCCCCTCCCCTCTGCAGAAACTGCTGAGAAGATAGCAAAGAAAAAAAAAGCTGTCTTTGTTCTTTGTAATCGTTTCTGCTTTACTTCCTGACACATTTCTTTGGAATTGTAATTCTTTGCCCTTTATCAGAGGGTAATGTAAAGGACAGTGCTGGACATATTTTACAAAAAAAAAACATGCGAAAAAGTCCTTTTCAGTTTTTATTTTCCTGTGGACACTTCATTTTCGAACTTTTTAAAAAAATATTTAAACACAATTTCCATCCATTTTTATTGTAAGTAGTAAGGTATGGAGGTCACAGCCAGGACCGATAGGCAGATAACCACCTCGTAACAAAAAAAATAATAATAATTAAAATAATTACAAAGCTTTGATGCCATCATCATTATGCCACCTGTAACATACCAGCAGCATCTATGCTAATTATTTGGTGCTGCTGGGAAAGTGTGGGGTTTCCCTCTGCTGGGGTAGTATTTTGTGCTGCACAGTGATATTTGTTTGGCACTGCTGGGGAGGTAGTTTGTACTGCAATGTAGTAATTAGAGATGAGCGAATTTCATATTTAGAAATTAGTTTCCACTTCGTTTAGTGGTATAAGCAGAACTATGTTATGGATTCCGTTACCACGGACCATAACGCAATTCTATGACGGAATGCATAACAGAATGCCTTTAAAAGTCCTCTCCTGCATAACGGAGACCGGACGGATCAGTTATGCAGCCCATAGACTTCTATTATGACGGAATAAATAATGGAGTGCCTCTAAAGAATTGTGCTATGGTCAGTGGTAACGGAATCCATAACGCAATTCACCTTTTACCACTAAATGAAGCGGAAATGAATTTCTAAATATGAAATTCGCTCATCTCTAGTAGTAATTTGTGCCTCTAGGGAATATTAAGTGCAATGCGGGTGGGTGGGGTGGTAATTACTTGGTGCTCTTGGATTTCAGAAGCCCTGCTTTAGGGGGATCCTGAGGGTCTGTATGTATTCTGGAGATTGAGGTGCAGTTAGGAATCTGTATTTTTAGCTGGGGCCATATTTATTTGTACTAAAGGCCCAAACTTATTTTGGCATCTTTAGTCTATTAATGTTGGGGTGTGAAGGAATCATCTGAAGTTGTGATTCAAATGTATGAGGGACATGGTCAGCACAAGCACAACAGCGTGGACCCCCCTGTCCCACACAATTTCTTAATATGCATGCATCAATCAGTCTCAAGCAATACAGATGCAATAGAAATTTTATTTAAAAACAAATTCTAAAGAAAAACGTTGCCCTTGGCATCACCCACCTCTATGTTGAAAAAAGTGGAACAAATACTTCAAAAATATGGCACTCATTCTGAACAGTATATTTCTCAAATGTATTTGCACCTGGCAACTGGCATAAATACATTGATAAATCTCCCCCATACAGCTCTAAATCACGGTTTCACTCTAATAATATAATATATTACTAAACTGTCTGCCTTCAGCCACCACTAGGGGGGAGCAACGAGCATAGGAATTCACACAGTTATCATTGGCTGCAATGGAAGCTGTAATAATCTCTTTGCACTGGACATCAGGCACTTGACTCAAATGTTTTCTTTAATCCCTTCATTACCCATTACCAAATTGGAACCATTCTTAATGGATTCTATGGCCAGGGAAGAGAGAAACAAATTACTTTATCTATGTAGGACACCAAAATGTCTGACCTTGGCTTGGATAGAGGTTACCATGATCATACAGCATAACACAGCAATTAAACCAACAATTCATTCCTATGTGTATTGTGGAATGTTTGTGAGAGAGGGACTCTCTCCCCTTTGCTTGATCGACAGGCCCGGGCATCAGCACCAACATCTTACCTGGCCCTGTTTTAACGCTTCTGATGCCTGGCCCTGTCAATCAAGGGGAAGGTTTCCATCTCTGCAGAGCAGAGGAGCTAAGGTACAGGAGTGGCTAAGGCCATTCTCAGTGCACTTATGCATTTATTACATAGGAATGAAAACACAGATTTTGCTGGGTCAGTGTCAGCCCTACCTGGCACTACACCTGGTTTAATAGGGTTGATTCTGATGATATATGCTCTGTAAAGAGGACCTTTCATGTCTCCAAAACGTTACATTTCCACCATACCTGAATTACTAGTTGATCCCCAATTATAGATCAACTTTTTTCTGTCAGTTACCCCTTTCCCCACAGTCCACCATATTATTTTCCATGCCTAATGATCCACCAGATTGTTTGTTCAGTGATCAACCTACTTCTATCTAATGTGTATAGTATAAATGTGGGGGTGCAGATAATCAGCGCTCAGCATTATCCTGACATCCCTTAGCGCACAAGCGACCACAATTGGATAATATATTCTCTCTTTATTTGTTGATGTCACAGGTTGACTAATATTGGGATATTGCTGAATGCCGATCATCTGCATCCTTACATTTATACGGTTCGCTCTCCTCCAGAGGGTTGGCTTCCCCTCAAGCTGAGAATCTGATGTCACCGGTGGCACCGACCTGTTGTACTTATATATACACGTGTTTCACTAGTGCTGTGCCTATGCTTGCACAACACCCGAAGGTGAGCTTAATTATGTGGTTTTAAGATCCAATTGGTTCTACTTATCACCCCATGAGTGCCTGTTCCATTTTTTTCATATTTTTGCTTGATCTAATGTGTATGGCCACCTTTAGTTGTTGGGAATAACCATCTTGTAGTACGTTTCCTGTATAATCCTGATCTCTTTTTGATAATGGTATGGGTGACACTGTCAAGTTTCTTTTCATTGATCATACAGTGCATTGATTTAGATGACTCTAATCCATTTATTCATGAAGTGTCAATATCATCATGAAAGGAGTAAAAAAAAAAGCATCTGCTTTATATATAATATCTACCAACTGTTGGCACCATCCAAAATCTAATATACTATTAATATGTTGACGGTGATGGTTTTTATCGATTAACTTGTAGCACACATGCCAGTAACACATATTGGTCAGTACTGGAGTTACTGGATATAGTCGCTCCAATTCATGAGACAACCAGCTGCTTCTACAGAAGGTGTCTGTCTCCCAAAGGAAAAAGTAGAGTTTGCAGGAATCTACTGTATGACCTGCAATCAACATTTTTCTCTAGGAAAAGGACAGCCATCTAGCAATAGCGCCTGCCCGACATGCTCACTTTTAGGCCAGCCATTACTCTCAGAATTGCTACCACTAGCATAATGTGGGTATGACCAGTTCATGAGGTTGTATGTTAGTCTAACCGTCGGTATAACTAAGGCTCATTAGTCCACCAAGATAAAGATATAGATAAAGTCTATAGCCTATAAGAATTGGGCATTGTATGATTTTCTATATCTCATTGCAACCTTCTGTATTCCACAGTGGATAAACCTTGCACATATTCTAGGTATATACATAGGATAACAGTCTGGGACTGCACTTATTCACCAGCAAATCCAGAAATAGTACAGAAGTTCCGATAATTTTCTAATAACTCTAGTGAATGTGCAACGTGCCGCTACCCGGGGCCGATTAGGTCTCAGGTCTATATGAATGCCGAATGGTGTGGCCTCAATAGTTTTCTGTGTGTGTTATGGTTCTCCTAACTTGATACCGTCGCTCCTCAGGGTTAGGCTCCGAAGCAGTAAAGTAATGGTGGAGGAATAGCAGAGTCCAGACTTTCAAGTTCAACAGCTTTACTTGAATCAACTTGCATCCATCCAAGAAGTGGTGTTTCTCTTGGTTCTAGCAGGTTTTGGCACACACTGTCAGGCTAACTTGCTAAACTCAGCTTTACTCAAGTCACTGGACTTTAGGGCTGCTCTGGTACCTTTGGAGTGGGGTGCCTTTGGGTGTTAACCCCCCTTGTTTCATTCTATCTAAAGATGCCATATGCACTGCCACCTGCTGGTGAACCAGGCATATGATCTGGAATACAACAAATAACAGTTATATAGCAGAACAATTAATGCACAGTGTATGAGGACCTGGAATAAATACATAGATGACTTTATGGTTAGCTATAATTAGAGACAGTAGCAGGGTGTAGGAATGGCAACACCACTCTGGGGTATTACATATGGACAAAGGCTCCTTCACTCACAAATTTGTTGTGGCATTTTTTTACTGCAAAAAATAGCTTTTCAAAGCAAATTTGTAGGCTGCATTTTTTTCCCTATAGAGATGACAAAATGCCTAAAAAACTTCAACACGCAGCAACAAAAGAAACACCAGACAAAATAACACCACCGAACTGAAAAAAGCCCACCAGCAAAAAATGCTTCTGTGTCCTGTATTTCATAATTCCTATAGACTTTCAGCTAACATTTGGAGCTGTTGTTTTTCACTAAAAACTGCACTAAACACAACATGTGCAAACCCACAAAAATTCAAAAGGTCTGAAGAATGACACTAAAAACTAAACAAACGTGTGAATCCAGCCTCAAGAAATGCCTCAGAGAATTTTTGAAAAAAGATCCTGTCTGGGCAGAACTTTACACAGAGGAGGAGCCCCACCTAAATTAGGACTTCACCTGAAGCAGTAATTATATGCACATTAACACATTCAATTACTTTTCTCAGATAGCAGTTGGTAAGTGGCCATCGTTTCCCTAGAGAAAATGTAGTTTGCAGGTCATAGATTCCTGCAAACCCTTCTTAACTTCTTCTGCAGCAAGCTAAGGAGAAAGGGAGAGGACAGTAGCAAGCGATGGGAAGGGGGCACTTTTCATCCCCTTGGGGTGCCTGATGTTGGTTTGTAGTGTCCTTAATGGTGATGAATTGTAAGATGCAAGGCAGGGTCGCCAGAAGTGTAGAGGCAATGTTTGGTTTTTCAGTGGAACAGTTCTTTACTCGCTGGAAGGTTCAAATACAGCATTCACAGTGCAGACTTTGCATGGACAGGCAACTTTTCTCCCACTGCACTTTACTATTCCACACTTAAGCATAAGCAACCAGAAATAGGGGTGCTGCACTTCTCTTCCACTAAGCGACCATGGGCGGCCCCCAATGTTAGAATACGTTTCCACAGCAGGATATAGTATTGTAGGCATATCCGAATTTTGCCTTTTTAGATCTATCCAGGTACCAAAAGACTTAAATCTCCAGAAAAGGTTTGCTGCAGAGCCTATAAGCTTCTTGTTAAGCAGTTTATCTCCACAGGGCTTCTATGCGCACCTTCTCTCAACACTGGAATCCTTTTCAAGTTCTCTTTCTCAATTTTTGTCAGTTTGCTAAGAATTGAGCTATAATTAGTGTTTATGAGGTCAGAAGATCAGAGATAGGAGCTATATGTGCTGAGATTAAAAGAAAACTGAAACTGACAGCCTGCAGAGTATCTCAGAAACAGATGAACATTTTTAATAAAGACCTATTAAAATATGATTTTTAGCCCAAAATGAATAAAATGCAATTATTTAAAAGAAATTGCCCAGAAGATGTCCATAGCCTTTAAGGCCTCATACACACCAACGTATCTGAATTTCAGTGCCCAAAAAATGGATTGCCTTATGAGGATTTTGTTTTTCTCTCACTCCCATGAATTGTAAGGACTATTCTCATCCATAAAAACTGACAAGAATAGGACCTGTGCTGAATTTTATATATAATGTGTGCAAGACCCCATTGAATTTCATGGGCCAATGTGCTATATTGTTTAAAAAAAAAAAACAGATACTACACTGAAGGTAAGATACACTTGTGTGCCTGAAGATTAACAGTGATTCAGTGTACTTGCCACTTGCACATTTCAAGAAAATTGAAAAAAGTTGTATAACCAGCTTTCTTTTTGTATTTTAACTATGTGTTGCATTGTATTTTGTCCTAAAGCTCACTGCTAAAGGTTACATCCCTTCAATATTTTTTCATATTTCTCTGTAGACAGCACGTGATACCTATGAGGTACCTAGAGAAATAGACAATCCTTTGAAAATTCAATGCCCGAAATTTGTTTCCAATCCAGGGGTGTAGCAAGTGGGGGTGCAGAATTAGCAGTCACACCCGAGCCTGCTGCAGCTTTCGTGTTACGGTTCCCTTGGCCACTGCTGCCTCCACGCGGCAGCAGTGTCTGGTTGCCGGGGGAATAAGGAGGTGCACCTGGGCTCCCGAAGGTCAGGCCAGATGGGTGCCATTTCCACCTGGCATACTGGCATCTCCAAGTGCCGGTTAATTTCTTGCCTCTGGCTTACCTTACTGGTTCCTTGCATAAATAAAGACTCCTCTGGTTTTGGCTTCTGGCATTTTGGCATCATATTGATCTCCTGGTTCTGACTCTCTGGCGTGTGGTTTTCTCGTTTGCCTCTGGTGTTACTTGTTCTGTATTATCCAACTGGCATTTGACCCTTTTTCCTTACAACGACCAGTTGTGGGATCACTGCCTAGGGTGACGGTGCAAGTAGATAGGAAGAGTGGGTCTGTGCAGTTTTCGGGATGCACTATCCCAGTTTATGTGCAATGGAAGTCGTTACCCTGACATTTCTGTGTTATTAGTTAAAGGGTTGTCGGGGTTCAGCTCTGAATCGCTATCCTCATCTTTAACCCTCTGGTCTGGTATGAGCTTCGGAGCATTTCATGCTCTGATGCTCTACTTTGCCCTGTGCTGTATTGCGCAGGGCAAGGGCTTCTTTGTCTATATTTATGACACTGCTAGGCAGAGTGTTGCCGATAATGTCACCGGCACTGATGAGCAAACTTTAGCACCATTTGTTTTACAGGCTAGGGCAGTGCTAAAGCCCGCCCATCAGTTCCAGTGATGTCACTGGGCTCACTGCTGAGCTGAAGCCTCCACCTAGCTTACACTATGGAGAGCCCGGTACATCAACAGATCTCCAGAAAATGCTCATATTAAGGGTTCTGGAGGGGTGAAGATGTGGACAACCCCTTTAAATAATAGCAAAGGCAATAGACCAGAGAAAGTGCACTGTCGAACCACAATGTGCAGCAGGCCTGGAGAGCAGCGTTAATCCAGCTGGGGTTGAAGACATGTAAACACTAATATATATATTATAGACTCATATTAGCATATTCAGCAATTAAGACAAATAATTCTAAAACCAACATTATTCACAATCGATATTAAAAAAAAAAAAACATGCAGCACCTAGTGTTCTCAACAAGTTTTCCGTTGCAATTAGAACCAAGTCTAGAACTATGAAAATGGCGTTCACTGCATTTTCCAGAATAAAAAGTATACAATATATAAACTGGAGAACCATAAGATTATATATATGTAACTCAACATAGATTTAAAAAACAACCCAATAAAGTGAGGCAAAAAATGGAAGCAAAAATTAAGTGGACCAAATTAATTGCATCCAACAACATAATAATAAATAATTATTAACATTGAAAAGTATAAATCTAACCACAATTAACAAAAAAACATTTTTTGGACATGGGGATTAATTTACCCCAGGGGTGTAAAATACAGAACTGGTATATCCAGTATATCTCCCTAAGATTAATTCGAAGGTCAAACTTCCATCCCTCCAGTCCCGCTGGACAAGTCCTGTAACTTGTCCAGCGGGACTGAAAATTTCCACCTGTCATTACTCAAATTAATCTTAGTAAGATATGGTATTTTACACACCCTGTGGTCTCAATATACAGTAGCTCTAGAAAAATACCATAATCTCTATTTATTTTTTATTAAATGTGGTTAATTTGGTCCACTTCATTTTTTCGTACAATCTATTGGGATGGTTTAACTACACCAGTTGCCAGTTTTAGAAAAAAAAATTTCACCTCCCTTTATTGGGAAAATGCATTTGATTATTTATTTATTTATTTATTTAGCGGTTTTAAATATTCTTATATAAAAGGTAAATGTTCTCAGATTTATCTATATATTATTTTTTACTATGAAAAATGCAGCAGAACATTTTTGCATTCTTATAGCCTCACCAACACCATCCAGCCTGAATCTAAAATCTAAGCAAGACTGGGCCTGGTTCAAATTGTGATAGATGACTTACTAAGAACACTGGGAGTCATTTACAAAGTTTCATGCTTCTTTTTAGTGCAACACTATCGAACTATTGCATTACCCCGACTAAGTCCCCGTGCAACAATATTTGTCACACAGGTGATTTTCCACACAGTTCAACACAGAAAAGTGGCAGGAGCAAACCTACTAATTTTATGCCAAGAGCGAAAAACTATGCCAGCCAGTTAGCTAGTACTGACAAATGTGTTTGTAAGATGACTACATGGCACTTACTAGTACAGTTTTTGTTCATATTCTTCACCATTTTGTATATATCATAGGGTATGCCCCCTTGTTTTTCAAGTCTTTTGTGCTGTCCACACAGAGGCATGTCCATTAAATGTCTGCTGATGGAGGGTCATGTGACCAGGCAAATCACCTCCAGTCTCCTCAATTCAAATACATTGTACCTGCCATCTCCACATACACTGTTGGGAATTTAGTGCAGCTGCAATGTGTTTGAATGCAGGAGGCTGAGTGATTTACCTGGACACATGACCCTCCAATTTTACGGACAGGACGTCCCTGTGGACAGCACAAAAAACATGACAAATAAGGAATCATATAGAAAAAACACAGAATTTCAACAACGACTATATTAGTAAGTGCCATATAGTCAACTTACAAACACATTTGTCAGTACTAGCCAGAAAGTGGCCAACCCCTTTAAGTCGGCCACGATGCAAGCTCTGTATTAGACATGTTTTCATGTTTTTTACCTTTAGACCCCATTCAGACGAGCCAGTGTCATCCTGCGGACTCGCCGCGCAGCACCTGGCCTGACCTTCCAGCACTGCTGGGGTCGCATAGCATTAGATTGATTTATGATGCTATGTAACCTTTAGAGGTCTGGAATGTACTGGATAAAACACAAAAAAGAAAAGAGAGGAATTATTCACAACTATCTTGGGATACCCAAAATATGTATAATATAAGAGGCTCCAAGTGGGTGGAGAGGAGTAGGTGCACTCCTGTACAAGCTATAAGCGGTGAAAAGGTAGTGAAGGGAAAGAAAAGCCACACAAATGGTCCTAGTGTGGGAGCTTTCTCACACTATAGAATGCAATAATAGGTAGAGGTGGCATAAAAAAAGGAACGGAGTAAAATGGACCGTAGAAAGGCGCCAATCTACGGTCCATTTTACTCTGTACGTTTTTTACGCCACCTCTACCTATTAATGTACTGGATAATACTGATATAATGTTGTCAGTGTTATAAAATACATTCCAGAACTGTAAGGGTTACATAGCATCATAAATCAATATAATGCTATGCGACCCCGGCAGGGCTGGTAGGTCAGGCCGTGTGCTGCGAGTCCGCAGCGTGACACACACTCGTCTGAAAGGGGCCTTACTGCGTGCTGTTTTAACACCAGCATCTTGTAAGTAGAAGTAAATCTGTGCAGGACTACTTGGTGTCTGATGGTATTTCACCATTTGTGGTTTTGTGCCTGTTTTTTCTTTAGCGATTCCAGGGACATTACGCCGATATTGGTGTGCACATGATGCTGCCCTCCAGGCCTGCTGCACATTGTACTTTCACACTGCACTCTCTCTGGTCTATTGCCTTTGCTATTATTTAACTTATAACACAGAAATCTGCACAGATATATATTGTGACTGTTTGGCGGAAATTTCCTAAATTCCTATTGAAGTTAAAGCGTCCGCACAGCGATGGGGCGTGCACATGGCCAGTAACCATGTTTTGCTGATGCATCATGGATCACAAAAAAAGCGGTCTTTTTTAGCGGCCTGAATGTAAGAAATAATTTAAATATTTATCTGTGTTCACAGCAGAGACTGATCATATTAAAAAGAAGGCTCTGCAGTCAGTTCTCCTAATGAACTTGGCCTGTATCAGAGACAAGCTGACCCACAGTAAGGCTAGGGCTACACGGCAGTGTGTCGCAGAAAAGTCACGCTACATCTTTTATAACGATAGTCAATGGGGCCACACTGACAGGACAGTCGCAAAAAATCCATCCATCCACATGACACAGTGCCACACCATTGACTATCATTATAAAAAATGTTGCACGACTTGTGACATTGTAGTTGTACCCTTTTTGTCACGCAACACATGCCACCGTGTAGCCCTAGTCTAATGGTTCAGCTGTGAGACCGTTGCATAGCGGATGCCCCAAACAGGAGAAAAAGATGAGGCAGGCAAAATTGGGGAACCTAAAGACCCCTTACATAAAAACAGCCATATTAAAAATAGTACATGGTCTTTGCATTAGGACCCAGGAATCTCGCATTATGCCTCTGTATCAATCTATCCCTTTTCTCTGAGAAGATGAAAAAGAGATTTATTTATTGAACTGCATCTGATATTGCATTATTTTCGTGACTACTTGTTCATTTATATGTGATATGTCTTTGGCAAGTTCTTCACTTTCAGCACCATTGTATATTGTTTGCATGGTAAACTTGGGATTATTTTATCATTATTTTTGATCGTATGGCGTTCAAGATTTTGGGGTGAGCCTTGTGCTGCCCTTATTGTGAACCTATGATCCTACTGGGGATCAGGATCAATATTTATGTGTGCATATTTGCAATTTGTTGTTAGCTATGCCTTCTTTATGGATATGCTGCCCTATACTGTATGTGCTGTCCTTTACATGTGTATCTGAGGGCATTTGGTTATTATGTATGCGAGCATGCACTCCAGACTTACTTGTGGTGCCCACTAATGTCCATTTTGTTGGGAACAGAGATATCCACCATATGTAAGTGCTAGGAAATACTGACGCTTGTACTCTAAAAAGAGTACAAAAAGGTAGAAGTCTCAAAAATTGTTGCTGAGACTCAGTGGTGCTATCATGAAATAGTGAAGTAGGTTGGCTGATGATTATGGTCAACTGAATTGAATCTGAGATTTGTCTGCCCTTTTAAAATATCCCTCTAAAATGCAAACCTGGTCTGACCTAGCACTGTCTAAAGCTGGAGCGATTTCATAACTTCAAGCTTCGTCTTACTACTACAGCAGAGGCTTCTTTCACACTAGCGGCAGGGGTGTCCGGCAGGCTGTTCTGGCGGGTGAACAGCCTGCCAGATCGGTGCTGCCACTAGTGCACGTGTGCGGCCAGAACTACGCTACGGCCCCATTCACTATAATGGGGGTGGGCCGGACTTCCGGCCGCAGCACGGCAAGCATGCCGAGAGGCCGGACTAAAATTACAACATGTATGGAGCCTTTGTACAAAACCATATTACAGAAGAACTTCTTCCCCAAAAACAATTGTTCTACAAGAAGAAAACTGCAATACAGATTCTGATGAAACACAACATGAATCCACAGCTTTTTATGCACTGAATGAGAACATGTTAATGTTCCTGAGAGGTTTGACAAACAGCTATCACATGTTTATGGCCAGCTTTTGGATGAAAAGTTTAGATGTGAGAATAAGCACTTAAAAAGGCAATATCTTAAGCCTATGCCCCATTCATACACCTGTGATTTGTCTTATTTCCCTAGTGCTGCACAATGTGGCACAAAACAAGGCTAAAAGAAAACTAATAAACAACAATACGTACAAAAAAGAAGGTTGCAAGATACAGTCAATACTAGTTTACTTGTACTCACGATTCTGCAGGCTGCTGAGCTCACAGCATTTCATGCTGGCATGGTATCTACACAGAACTTGATCTAATCATTTGCACTCTGGGAGGTGTAGTCTTTATACTACACGTTGTAGAGTAATTTGTCACCACTCCCAGAATGAAGTGCCGTGTGAAAGACAATTCTACCTCTAAACTTACTTTGACAACCCATTGGAACGGATATCATTGCTAGGCAGTGAACCCCTACCTAGATGGACTGGCATTTTACGGATTGGAGAAAAGTTCACTACAGTATACAGTATGTCTTTTCCTTAGCAACATTCAATTAGACTTCAGAGCCATTTTTAATTTAAAAAAAATTAACTAAATATGCTAATAAATTTTATTACAAAAGATACTTCTAATCACTTACCCTACACATCAGAAAAGTCGATATGACATTTGTACTTTTAGGCTAAAATGAGTCACGTGGTTAAATGCACGTAAAGGGAATGTCCTTTTTTTTTGTTGTTGTTTGCCCACCAGCCTTCTGATACTGTGAAAAAAATCAATACCCACCAGCAACCCGCCGCTCCAGCTCTCTTTACTCGTTTTTAGGTTCCAATCTGCTAACAGGGGCACATGTGTCACTGCAGCCAATAATGTCACTACTGAGGCCAGTCACTGGCTGCAGAAGCTCACGTGACCCTGTCCATGGGGAATTTGACAGATGGGAACTGGAAGTGGGAGAGCCATGGGGCCAGAATGGAGTGACAGGGAACAGGCGAGTGTGGACTTCTTCACAGGTACAGCTGACTTGGGGATATATACTTTTATAAAAGCTGGAAAATCCCTTTGAGGTATCAGAGTTACCATATGTGCCTACTATATTTATTGAGCGACATAAATTCTAACTCTCCCGGCCGTGATCTGTTTACCTAGGTGCGGTGGTGACATCACGTCAGCAACACATGACCGCTGCAGCCAATCACTGGCCTCATTGGTGCACTGAAGAGGCCAATGATTGGCTGTAGCAGTCACATGTGTAGGCAACACATTACAGATGCATCTAGGTAAACAGATCCTGGCAGAGAGAACTGGAGTGGCAGAACAAGAATCTGCCAGGTAAGTAATGATCACTTCTTTATTGCAGGTAGGTCCCCTGTGTTGTCCAATTTCTTCCTGAAACTGAAAAAACCCTTTAAGGAAATGTAGCAGAAATAGCAACAGAAAAGCTGTCCACTACATTTGTGGTTATTTCTGCAAGCCCTATTCAGATATTGTATATGAAACCGTCTCAGGCGTTTCTGCAGTAAATCTGCTATATCATAATGATCATCTGCTCATCATTTTCCATATTTTATATTTATAGATCACATTTCATGACCTTCTTCCAGCATTTCATACTCTCTGTTATGAAGTGCACAGTAGCTGACATTTATTACACGTTCCAGATCCATTTCATTATGTCATAAGACCTGCAAAACCTGACTCCAGGAAATGTCAGGGGCATACTGAGATAAAACCGCATACTTTTAGTTTGTTTAGAGCTACGTACCATATGTGTGCTTAGGACTTGGAACAATGATGTTTATCTAGGACGGCGTAATCAGAGGAAAGGCGAATACACCCATCAAGTACACCTACTCTAAAGAATACTTCCTTAAACTGCTGAGGAGTGTTCAAGAAAAAAATATAGATATGCTACTGAAGAGCCTATCCAGCAGACATGTCGTCACTCCACCACAAAAGAAAAAATGTAAGAAGCTTATTAATTATTATTTGGTGGTCTGCAAGGCTTTATGGACTTTTACTGGATATATGGTGGCATGTGAGGTCACCCCATTTAATCCACATGTGCCATGATGTTCTTTGTATCCCCCATGCCTCAGGATAGATATTAGCAATTCCTGATGCAACGATTTTCCATTTTTTACCTCCCGGCCTTGCAGGGAGGTAAAAACTTCCGTTCTCATAGCCCTCATGTGAGGGCTTATTTTTTTGAGGCACAAGTTGTACTTTCTAATGGCACAATTTAATATTGCATATGATGTAG
The DNA here is from genome assembly GCA_900303285.1 of Rhinella marina. Lineage (NCBI taxonomy): Eukaryota > Metazoa > Chordata > Amphibia > Anura > Bufonidae > Rhinella > Rhinella marina. Next base: position 59,285 of record ONZH01026803.1, read on the forward strand.
TTGGATGGAAGCTGGAGAAGAAAAAAAAAAAACAAACAAAACACACAATACAGCCATAGTTCGGGTCAGTACGATTACAGAGATACCACATCTTTGTAGTTTTTCTTGTATTTTAATAACTGAAAAAAATAAAGGTTTTCTTTGCATCGCCAACTTCTGACCCCCCACCATAATTTTTTACATTTACATCTATGGAGCAAATTGGGCTCATTTTTTGTGGGGTTAAAAGTACATTATTGCCTATCAAGGACTCTGCCACTGTGTATCTACTGTGTAAAACAGCAGGCACCCGGGCTCCTGAGCTGGCACCATCTTTAAAGAACTGACATCTGCCATACATGTACAGTGGATGTTGAGAAGAGATTAAGAATAACATCATTATTGAAGAAAATGTTTAACATTTAAGGCCAGACCTTAATAGTGTTGTTCTTTCTTTTTAGAAACATTCTCACACCTCAGTCAGAAGGGAGGGAGAAGGGTCAGACATATGTGAATGAGCCCTTAGAAAGGCAAAATTTAAAAAAAGTGTCATTAGAAGGTTTAAAGGCTGTAGACACCTTTTAGGGAAAAAAAATATTACTGCATTCAACTCATTTTGGTCCAAAATATTTTTTTCATTTGGTCTTTGTTAAAAAAAATGTAAACCGCTTTTCTTTGCAGCTTTCACTTTGAGTGTATTTCTGTTGCATTCAATCCAGCCAGAGAACTGCTGTGACGGCTGGATATGTAACCCTTATCTCTGAACTCCTGACAGCTCATAAACACTCAATATACATCAATTCCTATCAAAGGCCACTTTCACACGAGCGTATTGAAGTCTGTCCGTATTCTGACTCTGGAATACACACGGATCCCGGATGATATATCATCCACACTGTCATCAGTATTAAATCCATAATTGATCTGGATTTACATGTGTATTCCTTCCTGCATTTTGATGCACTCCCATAGATTATAATCAGTGTATTTGAAAGCAAATACACACAAAAATAGGAAATTACACGCTCATGTGAATAGCCCTGTTTATTAACATTAGCAGTGGATTCTGGTACACAAAATATGCACTTTATACAGATTTCAGATAAGTTCATGTGAAAGAGGCTGTACTGATAAAGATTGAGCTATAACAAGTGTTATGAGCTGTCAGGAATTCAGAGATGAGGACTACACATTCGGCCATCAGAGCAGTTCTCTGATGGGATTCACCATAAAGGGAGAGCCTGTCAGTCTGCAAATACACAAAAAATGAAAGCTGTTGACAATTTTTAATGAAGACCAACTGAAAATAATAAGTTTTAGTCCAAGATAAGTAAAAGTAAAATGCGATAATTAAAAAAAATGCCCCCAAATGAGTCCATAGCCTTTAAAAATCAGGGATCTGCAAAGAGATTAAACTTTGTTCACTTCATTGGCACTGTAAAAAATCCCCACCCCCCACCTCAGTGTCTGTGTAGTTTTTTTGGGGGGGGAATCCGTGTAAACCAGACACCGTCCCCTCTTCCGAGCGGGGGGTGCCTGGTTTAGTCCCATTGACTTTAATTATGCTCGGGTGCTCGGCCGAGCACTCGAGCACACCCAAGTGTTCGGCCAGAGCACCTGAGCGCTCGATCATCACTAGTATGGGAGCTGGGACCTCTGTACGTATGCCGGCATACTAACTTATATAATAGTATAGATGTAGTAACAATTTCTGACTGGTGCTGCTGCCCACCACCCCCATTCTGCTCCTGTCGTCCCATGTAAGAGGCCTATAATGTGTATAAGGCCAATTTTCTCCAGCAGTATTTGCTCAGTATTTGTAATCCAAAACCAAGAGTGGTAACTACAGAAAGAAAAACTTTAATGTTTTGGATCCACTGATAATCTTGGCTTACAAATATTCATACGAAAATACTGACCAAAATACTCCAGTGTGAAAGTGGCCTTATGTGTGGATGTTTCATGCAGGTATGTAACGACTATGAATATATACACTGACTATGTGTACATAAAATCAGCCGTGTCTATTTGTGCTTGCATATATAAATAATGTTTGTGGTGACTGTGTGTATGTCTGTGTATATCTGAATGTCATTACTTAGGCCCAGTTCATACATCAGTTATTTCCATCAGTTATTGTCAGCCAAAACCAAGAGTGAATCCTTCAGAGATAAGGTATAATGGGAAAGATCTGCACCTGTTCTGAGTTTTTGACCCACACCTGGTTTTGACTCACAATAACTGATGGAAATAACTGATCAAATAACTGAAGTGTGAACTAGGCCTTATGGCCATGTTATTTCAGTCATCTATGAAAGTATTTGGGCACTACAGTATTATTACTTGCCTTCCTCGTGGGGGTATTATTTCAGCAATGTTCGGTGCTATTATTTTGGAACAATACATTTATCTACATTATGTAGGCACACTTCAAGTGTACCATACGGCTGTATTTTTTTAGTCGTACAGTCATTTCACAGACTTTCAAAATAGCCTGCCATATGTGTATAAATGAGTGCTAGCACGGTATATGACCATTATATAAATTGTATCTGGCATGTTTTAGTATTTCCTTTTCTGCATGCTACAGCTCTGATTCTCATTTGTTTCTGATCTAGTGGATAGAGACTAGCTGCATCTGCCCATAGAATATACATGGAGACAAGAGATTCTGCTTCCTGTTGCTCACTCAGAAACACCATATAGGACATCATAGAAAAGTATTGGAGCAGTATAGATGTAATTAAAGCACTTTGGTTTGATATAACATCCCTTCCCCCTCCATAGACTAAGGCTACTTTCACACTAGCGTTTTTTAATTCCGGTATTGAGTTCCATCATAGGGGCTCAATACCGGAATAAAACGCTTCAGTTTTGTCCCCATTCATTGTCAATGGGGACAAAACTGAACTGAAGACAACGGAATGCTCCTAAAAGCACCAAGACGGATCCGTCATGACCCCCAATGAAAGTCAATGGGGACGGATCCGTTTGGTGTGATACAATGGAGTTCATGACGGATCTGTCACCTGCACACATACATACACAAACATACACAGACATATACACATACAAATGCACATACACACACTTACATGCTCCCGGCAGGTCTCCACAGTGCAGGAGGAGCAGGACGGTGCGCATAGGTCAATTCCCCACAGTGCCCAGCAGAGGGCGCTGTGGGGAATCGTCCTATGTGCGCGCTGTCCTCCTCCTGTACTGTGCTGCCTGGAGAATGTAAGTATGTATGTGTCTGTGTGTATGTACTGTGTGACATGTGTGGGGCCGGAGCGCGGTTCTGGTCCCACACATGTACCTGCGGCAGCACGGATCCGACAGCACCCTTCACCTGCCGGATCCGTGCTGCCGCTAGTGTGAAAGAGGCCTTATATGGTAGGAGAAATCTGATTCTTCAGTAAGCAGGCAGCTCATTTTGATTTTAAAAAGATGGATTATCAAACATTTCATAGAGAAAGTTAGTTTAGCAAAGGAAGCAGCTGATAACTGAATAACAAAGCATTTTTCTCTGATATGATATATTACAGATTCTTATAATCACCTATATTCTTCATTTAAGAAAAATTGTATGAAACAGCAATGACAATTCTAAACAAGTCACCATCTGTATTTTAAAACAAATTCTAAAATGCTGCAGTTTTTGCACTGGACACTAAACCTAATTATACAGTAACACTTCTGTTCTGTAGAGATCACTTGTCAGTCAACTTATCATCACAGACAGGATAACACTGAACAATAAAACCTCCTAGATCATAGAGGACCTAGCATTTATAATAAGTGATGATCATAGGTTATCTACTCCTCACTGAACAATGACCTCTGTACAGGTCAGAAAACTCTCATAGAAGTGAACGAGTAATATCCTGTCCATTGTGGCCTATGGTCCATGTGGCTGCTGCAAAGTATATCTCTACATGCTGATAGCAGGAAAGATGACTGCTCCAATAATCATGAACTGAAAATAAAATGAAAAAAAGTCTACTATCAAAAAGAAAAACAGATCAGAAAAAATGAATATGTTTTTGTATCTGGTTTTAATTAGTAGAAAATACAAGTGATAGATTCCCTTTACCCACCTAACTGTTTTGCCCGAGTCCAGCTCTGGCAGAAGAGGAAGGCAGAGAGGGGTCAGATTGGTAGCAGCTAGAGACATTGGCCTGGTCTTGTTTGAAGGCTGGCATTCCAGGCTTTCAGATAGGACCAAAATAATAGCATTAGCAGGAGATATCACCATTAGAAATCAAGTAGGGAATAATCATGGTAATACCTGATATTACTTTCAACTGCATCATAATTTTTAACAGCGATATTTTCCCATGTACTAAAGTGATTTTGGTATTGTTTGAAAACTGGCATTCCAAGCTTTCAAACAAAGCCCATATCTCGAGCTGCTACCTATCCAGGGATATGAGCAGCTAAAGCAGCACCCCCCTTTCAGTCTAGATGGGGGAGGGGTGGCAGTTGCAGAGCTGACAGACTGCAGGAGGAGAGAAAAAAATTGTAAAAAAATATATAGAAATGTAGCATTATCATCATTGTAGTGACCCACATAATAAAATTGTTACACCACACAGTGAACGCCATAAATAAATGCCACAAAATAATGTAAAAAATGCTATTTTTTATTTTCCCCCTAAAATGAAATAAAAGTTATTTAATATACTATATATATATATATATATATATATATATATATATATATATATATATATATATATATATATCCCAAAATGGAATTTTTATCCTAAAAAAAATAAATAAATAAAAAATTGTAACTGCTGGAATTCAAAAGGGGAACATGTTACTGGTCCTTAACCCATGGGATACTAGCGCCATTCCTGTACAGCACTGCAGGACATGACTAGAGTCCCAGCGCCGTAAGGTACGGTGGGCTGATCGGCCCGATAAGCGCCATGGCTGAGCTGTCACTGACAGCCGAGCCTCTGCTGTATATGCCAGCATTGGTGAATACACTGATGCGGAGTATTAACACCTGACTGCGGTACACACAGGGATTGTGGAGGGTACGGGCTTCCTCCATCGGCAGAAAAATTAAATGATCTTGACAGTGACCTCTACAGCACCCCACCCTTTAACACTAACCCCCCCCCCCCCCACAGTGCCCCATCTCCTTAAAATGGGACCTCCACAGCAGCCCACCCCTTAACTTTGGCCTTCACAGCAGCCTGCCCCTTTAACAGTGAATTCCAAAGCACCTAACCCCCTTAACAGTAACTTCAACAAGGGCCTGCCCCCTGAACATTATTTCTTTTCAAAATTGCTTTATTATGTAAAACTGAAACAAACATCTGAAAATACACATATTTGGTATTGTCGCGCCCGTAACTACCAGCTCTATAAAAATAACCCATGACCTATCCTGTTAGGGGAACCCTGTAAAATCCAAAAATAAAAACTGCCAGAACTGCTGTTTTTCATCATATGTACCCCAAAATAGTACCAATAAAACTGTCCCCTTATCCCGTAGTTTCCAAAACCTGTTTACATTTTGGGAGTTTCTACTCTAGGGGTGTATCAAGGGGTTTTCTAAAGCAACATGGCAACTTAAAATTATCCCGGCAACATCTGCTCTCCAAAATCCATATGTTGCTCCTTCCCTTCTGCGCCCTGCCGTGCGCCCATACAACAGTTTACGACCACTTATGTGGTATTTCTGTAAACGACAGAATCAGGGCAATAAATATAGAGTTTTGTTTGGCTGTTAACCCTTGCTGGGTCAATGGAAAAATAGATAAAATGGAAAAAAAAGTGAAATTTTGAAATTTCACATCCATTTTCCTTCCATTCTTGTGGAGCACCTAAAGGGTTAATGTTTGTAATATCAGTTTTAAATAACTTGAAGGGTGTAGTTTCTAAAATGGGGTCATTTATGTAAGCCCCTCAAAGTGACTTCATAAGGCCCCTTTCACACGGGCGAGATTTCCGCGCGGGTGCAATGCGTGATGCGAACGCATTGCACCCGCACTGAATTCTGACCCATTCATTTCAATGGGGCTTTTCACATGGGCGAATTTTTTCACACCTCAGTTCGCCGTTCTATATTCTGCGTTTTGCACGCAGCCCTGGCCCCATTGAAGTAAATGGGGCTGCGTGAATAACGCATTGCATCCGCACGCAAGTGCGGATGCAATGCGTGATTCACTTATGGTTGCTAAGAGATGTTGTTTGTAAACATTCAGTTTTTTATCACGCGCGTGCGAAATGCATTCATACGCATCGCACCCGCGCGGAAAAAACTGAACGAACGTACGCAATCGCAGTCAAAACTGACTGCGATTGCGTGCGAATTGGTGCAGATGCGTGCCGATTTCCCAGAACGCATCCGGACTGAATTCGCGACGCCCGTGTGAAAGAGGCCTAACTGGTTTGGTCCTTAAAATAGTGGGTTTTGGAAACGTTCTTAAACATTTTATTAGAATTGCTTCTAAAATTCTAAGCCTTCTAAAGTCATAAAAAATAAAATGACATTTTCAAAATGATGCCAAGATAAAGTAGACATATGGGAAATGTAAAGTAACAACTATTTTGAGGTATCAAAATGGAAATATTTCCAAATTTTCTGTAAATTTTGGATTTTTTTTATAATAAAGGTGGAACATATTGACTCAAATTTACCACTAACATGAAGTACAATATCTTATCAGAAAACATTCTCAAAATCGCTTGTATAAGTAAAAGGGTTATTACCAGATGAAATGACATGTCAGATTTGCAAAAATTGGCCTGGGACTCAAGGTGAAAAGTGGCTAAGTACTGAAGGGGTTAAAGTGTAACTGCCATTCTATTTTGATAATGTGTAGGGGCAGTGATGCTGACCGTTTTTGTAATATACTTGAAAATTACTGAAATTGTACATTTCTATTAGAAAAAAGTCTAAAGTGTCCCATTTTGAGCCTTAGTAACGCTTCTCTACCTCCTGTTTACATAACTTTGCAGACGCGCTCAACACTGACTGTGTTATGTAAACAGAAGGCAGATGAGTGTTGCTAAGGCTCAAAATGGGCCACTTTAGAGCTATTTTTGTAATAGAAAATGTACAATTTAATTAACGTGTATTACAAAAATGGTCAATATCACTGACCCCATACATTACAAAAATAGAACGGCAGTTACACTTTAAGGCTAAAATTAATTATGTTACTAAGGGATTAATAATGTAATTGTGTCCCCCGAGTTGTGCACCAACGAGATATACTTCAGGCACATGTTAAAAATCTACTATAAAAAAGTGACATCTTTGGGATGGTTTTTTCAATTTTAATGCGACTGTGTGGAGGTTAAGGGCCCTTTCAGACTAGAGAGTTCCATGCATCTGACTTGCAGTGTGAGTAGACTGCAGCAGCTCCTGTCCTGTATTGGATAACACAGACATAATACTTTCAGTGCTATCCAATACATTCCAGAACTCTAAGGGTTACATAGCATCATAAATCAATATAATGCTATGCTAATGCTATGCAAGGTAGGACAGAAGCTCTTGCATACTCATGCTGCAAGTCCGATGCGTTGAACTCGCTCTTCTAAAAGGGGCCTAAAGGGTGCCTGTCAGCAGTACCTATGACACTGGCTGACCTGTTATATGTGCGCTTGGCAGCTGAAGGCATCTGTGTTGGTCCCATGTTCATATGTACCCACATTACTGAGAAAAATAAAGTTTTAATATATGCAAATGAACCTCTAGGAGCAATGGAGGCATCACACTTACAGAAAGAGCAGAACCTCTAGGTGTAATGGTAATGCCCCGTTGCTCCTAGAGGCTCATTTGCATATAATAAAACTTAAAGGGGTTGTCCGAGTTAAATTAATTATATAGTATTTTACTTTCCACTTACTATGGTCCACTTTTGTAATAGACACTTGTTAAAGATTCTGCCCCGTCTCAGTAATGCGGGTACATATGAACATGGGACCAACACAGATGCCTTCAGCTGCCAAATGCAAATAAAACAGGTCAGCCAGTGTCATAGGTACAAATCTGCTGACAGAAGCCTTTTAAGTACAGTACCATTGTTTAGTTGTACTTCATGGCTTCATTATTTATTTGCTTTTATATGAGGTCATGACAGTTGAGCACTTACGGATAATGATCCACGTGCACTTGTGTGAGCGCAGACTTGTATATCTGCTACACTAGAAAAATTACAGCTGTAAAACACCCAAGGAAACATTGGAACAACTAAGCGAGCATTACATTATTTAGCATTAGGCGGTTTCTGGTCCATAAGACTATCACAAGAGTTCAGCATGTAAAGTGCAAAAGCTTTGTAATGCACATTCTCCATGCTATGTGTACATAGTTCTACAACATGCATACATCCATTCTGTGACCATGCTCAATACACTTTCTACATCAGTGCTGGTATAAACACACTGAAAAGAACAGAGCAACGCCATATTTATGAAGACCATGTACTGCCTTTTTCATGCATGACTTAGTAATTTATCATTCCTCCTACAACTTTTTTGGCATTAAAAAGTTGCAAATCCCAGTGTGATAACAGCCGTGTGCATACCGCATTTTGGGGAATGGAAGGTCTGGCCCTCAATAGAACAGTATAACGGACGAGAATAGGACATGTTCTATTGTATTTGTAGGGCCACTGAACAGAGGCACGGATGCGGACAGAACACGGAGTGCTGTTTGCATCTTATGCGCCCCATTGCAGTGAATGGCTTTGCAAAAAACGCGGCTCGGATGTGGACCCAACATCATTCGTGTACACAAAGTCTTATGGTCAATATTTTGCATCAGTATTTGTAATGCCACTTTCACATGGTCAGTAATTGTGATCCAAAACCAGGTGCGGCTCTAAACACAGAACAGGTGCAGATCTTTCATTTATACCTTGTCTATGTAGCCTACTTTCCTGGTTTTGGCTCAAAGTCATTGATGGAAATCATTGACCAAAACACTGACGTGTAAAACCGGCCTTCGACAAATAAATCCAGGAGTGGACCCATAACACAGAAGAGGAGTCTGGGTGGTTGCACACTAAGGGGGTCATTTACTACCAGGGCTACTCTAGTTTTTGGCGTAAAAAAAGACACAAGACCCTGTTTAGCAACAATGCCCACATGACAATATTTTGTCACACAAGCGTTTTTGCATTGTACTCACCACTTGGGAATGGCGGGGGCCAGAATATCGGCCCAGCAAATTTACTAACATTTAGGCCTCTCACACGACAGTATTTTTTGCAGACTCCGATCCGCATTTTTCACATGAAAAAATGCGGACCTATTCATTTCTATGGGTCCGCAAAAAATACTGAGAGCATACGGTGTGCTGTCCGCACCCGTATGCCCGTTCCGTAGCCCCGCAAAAAAGATAGAACCTGTCCTATTCTTGTCCGCAAAACGGACAAGGATAGGCATTGTTACAATGGATCCGCAATTTGCGGCCCGCAAAACACAACGTTCGCGTGAAACCAGCCTTACTCTTGGAAATAGGTGTAAATGTTGGCAAAAAACTACCCCAGTCAGGGGCTGAAGTACCTTTTACTCCTGGTGCACAGACTGTCGGAGGTGCACCTAACTTATGACAGTAGCCGCCTCCTCCAGCAGTGCAGAGGCAATCAAGGATGAGCATAAAAACACGGTCTTTGATAAATGAACCCCTAAGTTTTTTCTTCACAAAAGCTGTCATAAAATGCTGTGTTACGTGTTGGTCAATGGAAAACTAGAAACTATGAATTTTTGTAGCGGTCTTCTTACTGAAAGTAAAATATTACTAAAAAACTACACAAAAAATATGTTTATAAACTAAGCATGAATTTCATGGCATTTTTTTTACAAGACAATGGGGAAGATTTATCAAAACTAGTGTAAAGTAGAACTTGCTTAGTAACAACCAATCAGATTCTACCTTTCATTTTCCAAAGGAATTCTGAAAAATGAAAGGTGGACTGTGACTGGTTGCTCTGGACAACTAAGCCAGTTTTCCTTTACACCATTTTGATAAATCTCCCTCAATGTGTGACAGGGCCCTTACCCTATCCATTATATATTCTCTCTATTTATGTTCCTTATAGAATGTAAGACCTTGTGAGAGATCATACCTCATGTCTGAATTGTTAATTAGTGTGTTTTTATAAGTATATATTTTATAAGTGCTCCACAGTGCTTCTGTGGGCCTTTGCTCCATGCCTTCCCACCGCAACTTGTGGATTGCTGACCCATTCAATTGAATAAGTCCCCTCCCTGCTACGGAGCGCCGTATACTGCAGACCCACTGTTTGCAGTCCGCAACACTGGTACAGGCCACACATGTTCACAGGAAAATTGCAGTTCTGTATTTTGTGCTTTTGGTCATTTATGGGGTTAAACAGGATAAGTCTATTTATACAGAACATTTTCAAATGGCACACTGCTCGAAGAACAAAGAGCAACATATTTGAACAAGTCGCATGATTTTTTTTTCTTCCCAAGCTCTGCTATTGAAAAGAAGGTGTCTTCTCTGTAAAGTCAATGTAAAACAATGGTAACAAAAAGTCCTGCTACCCCTTGTCCATTGGTATTATCTGGTTGCTCACAGGGTGGTGTCACACATAGCATGACTTGTGGCTATGTGACGTTTTTGCACCATTTATCTTAGTATTTTTTTTTCCCTTCATTAAAACACACTGTGTGTGTTGTTTTATGGCATTTTTTGGTTCAGTGCCAGTTTTTGTTTTTGTTTTTCAAAAGCAGCATGCTCTAGGTGTCTCATAAAATAGGACTGTAAAAAACGTATGACTAAACAAAAAGTGGCACCCAAAAAACACTTGTAAAGAAATGCATGAAATATATAAAAAAAATACATGAAAAATATTTGTGACGGAAAACTATGGCTGCGTTCACATGGTGGATTTTTGTCACACATTTTAGGCTACTTTCACACTTGCATTGTCAATTCTGGTACTGAGATTTGGCAACGGAATCCGTTTTCATTTTGCACATCACGATGCGTCCATTCCGTTAATATGCACTTTTATGAAAGCAAAATGGAAAAAAAACAGATCCATCACTAAATACATTGAAAGTCAACAAGTGACGGATCCAATTTTTTAGGCTCCTAAAAAAACTGATTTGTCACCATTGACTTATATTGTTTTCAGTGACGGAAACGTTTTTTTCCGTTTTTATGACCGGACACAAAACCACAGCTTTCAGTGGTTTTGTGTCCAGTCACAAAACTGAATGCTGCTGGAACGGAAGACATCCCGATTAGAGATGAGCGAGCAGTGCTCATTAAGAGCACTGTAGCGCTCGGGTCCCGTGTGAAATGCCCGCAGGCATTGCGGATCCGTCCTCAGCTGCATGTAAGTCAATGAGGACGGATCGTTTGGTATGACACTCATACCAAACGGTTCCGTCCCCACTGACTTTAAGACGGGTGAGGACGGAACCATCCATTGCAAGTGAGTTTTTCACTGATGGTTGCTAAGAGATGTTGTTTGTAAACCTTCATTTTTTTAACACATGCGTGAAAAACGCATCAAAACACATTGCACCCGCGTGGAAAAAAACTGAACGCAATCGCAGACAAAACTGATTGAACTTGCTTGCAAAATGGTGCGAGTTTTCCTGAACGCATCCGGACCTAATCCGTCACACTCGTGTGAAAGGGGCCTAATGCCATTTACAACTACATTTCAATGTAGGCCAGCAGGGGGCAGCACTGCATTGGATCTTTGTATATTGTAATGGATATAATTCCATTACTTTATACAAATTGCATGTTATGGTCAACAAAAAATTTTAAAAAGAAAAACATAAAAAAGTTCAAATCACCCTCCTTTCTTCAAAATGAAAATAAATGAACAATCTCCGCGTCTGGAGAAAAAAAAAAAAAAAAAAAGGAAAATGGCCGATTGCTGTTTTTTCATCACATCTCCTCCCAAAAATCAAATAAAAGTGATCAAAAAGTCATACACACCCCAAAATGGTATGACTGAGTACATATCGCCCCACAAAGCTCTGTCAACATAACTTCAAAAAAGTTATGGAGGTCAGAATATGGCGATAAAAACAAAAAGTTGTTATTTTTCCAAAGTTTTTTTTTCTTCAGTATTAAAGGGTTATTCTCATTTTAGACAATGGGGGCATACCGCTGGGACCCGCACCTATTTCCAGAACGGAGCCCCCGAACTGAATGAGGGCGCACTGCGCATGCGCAGCCGCCCTCCATTCATTTCTATGGGGCCGCCGAAAATAGCTCCATAGAAATGAATGGGAGCGCACCGCGCATGCACGGCCCGGCTCCCATTCATTTCTATGAGCGGCGCGGGGAGCTGCGCCTGGTGGTGGCCGGACCCCCGGAAACCTGGGGTCCTCCAGGCGCAGCGCTCCCCGCTTCGTTCTGGATATAGGTGCGGGTCCCAGCGGTGGGACCCGCACCTATAAGACAATGGGGGCATATCCTAGCGATATGCCCCCATTGTCTAAGATGAGAATACCCCTTTAATACACAAGAAAAACTATACATATGCGGTATCGTTGTAATTGTACTGACCTGGAGAATGAAAACCACAGTAAACACCGTAATAATAAAACCCATAAAACTTTGGTAGAATTTGGAGGTTTTTTTCAATTCCACCCCATTTGGAATTTTTTTCCAGCTTCCCACAACATCCTAAGGGCTCATGCACACGAACGTGTGCTGGCCGTGCCCGTGCTGCGGGCCGCATATGGCGGGTCCGCAATAAACGAGCACCGGCCGTGTGCAGCCCGCATCACGGATCGCAGACCCATTCACTTCAATGGGTCCGCGATCTGGGAGATGCGGAGCGGAGGCACAGATCGGAACACCACAGAAGCACTACGGTGTGCTTCCGTGGTGTTTCTGGCCTTGCCTCCGCACCGCAAAAAAGTAGCGCAAGCACTACTTTTTTGCGGTGCGGACCCTCGGATGCGGATCTGCGATCTGCATGTGGTGGCCTCACGGTCAGTGCCCGTGCATTGCGGACCGCAGTTTGCGGCCCACAGCACGGGCACGGCCGGCACACGTTCGTGTGCATGAGGCCTAAGCCATATTAAATGGTGGCATAGGAAAGTACAACGAGTCCCACAAGAATATAAACCCTCATACTGGCTCCAAGAAGGCAGGTATTTAAAAAAACGAGCATGTTAAATCGGAGAACGGGATAAAATCTCATCTACTCTGGACTGAAAATCTGAAGCATATCTACAGTCATGGCCAAAAGTTTTGAGAATGACACAAATATTATATTTTCACATGATCTGCTGCCCTCTGGTTTTTATGTGTGTTTGTCAGATGTTTTTATCACATACAGAAATATAATTGCAATCATATTATGAGTAACAAAAGCTTATATTGACAGTTAGAATGAGTTAATGCAGCAAGTCAATATTTGCAGTGTTGACCCTTCTTCTTCAGGACCTCTGCAATTCTCCCTGGCATGCTCTCAATCAACTTCTGGACCAAATCCTGACTGATAGCAGTCCATTCTTGCACAATCAATGCTTGCATTTTGTCAGAATTTGTAGGTTTTTGTTTGTCCACCCGTCTCTTGATGATTGACCACAAGTTCTCAATGGGATTAAGATCTGGGGAGTTTCCAGGCCATGGACCCAAAATCTCTATGTTTTGTTCCCTGAGCCATTTAGTTATCACCTTTGCTTTATGGCAAGGTGCTCCATCATGCTGGAAAAGGCATTGTTGATCGCCAAACTGCTCTTGGACGGTTGGGAGAAGTTGCTCTCGGAGGACATTCTGGTACCATTCTTTATTCATGGCTGTGTTTTTAGGCAAGACTGTGAGAGAGCCGATTCCCTTGACTGAGAATCAACCCCACACATGAATGGTTTCAGGATGCTTTACAGTTGGCATGAGACAAGACTGGTGGTAGCGCTCACCTCGTCTTCTCCAAATAAGCTGTTTTCCAGATGTCCCAAACAATCGAAAAGGGGATTCATCAGAGAAAATGACTTTACCCCAGTCCTCAGCAGTCCACTCCCTGTACTGCACTCCCTGACAGAATATCAGTCTGTCCCTGATGTTTTTTCTGGATAGAAGTGGCTTCTTTGCTGCCCTCCTTGAGACCAGGCCTTGCTCCAAGAGTCTCCGCCTCACAGTGCGTGCAGATGCACTCACACCTGCCTGCTGCCATTCCTGAGCAAGCTCTGCACTGCTGGTAGCCCGATCCCGCAGCTGAAACACTTTTAAGAGACGGTCCTGGCGCTTGCTGGTCTTTCTTGGGCGCCCTGGAGCCTTTTTGGCAACAATGGAACCTCTCTCCTTGAAGTTCTTGATGATGCGATAGATTGTTGACTGAGGTGCAATCTTTCTAGCTGCGATACTCTTCCCTGTTAGGCCATTTTTGTGCAGTGCAATGATGACTGCACGTGTTTCTTTAGAGATAACCATGGTTAACAGAAGAGAAACAATGATGCCAAGCACCAGCCTCCTTTTAAAGTGTCCAGTGGTGTCATTCTTACTTAATCATGACAGAGTGATCTCCAGCCCTGTCCTCATCAACACCCACACCTGTGTTAATGGAGCAATCACTGAAACGATGTTAGCTGGTCCTTTTAAGGCAGGGCTGCAATGATGTTGAAATGTGTTTTGGGGGATAAAGTTCATTTTCTAGGCAAATATTGACTTTGCAAGTAATTGCTGTTAAGCTGATCACTCTTTATAACATTCTGGAGCATATGCAAATTGCCATTATAAAAACTGAAGCAGTAGACTTTGTAAAAATTAATATTTGTATCATTCTCAAAACTTTTGGCCATGACTGTAGACCGTGAGAACATACTCTAAGCCTAAGGTCTTATTCTAAAACTTCAGTGTTCTCCTCAGGCAGCACATGAATCCATTGATTTTAGTGGGTTTAGGGCCCTTTCACACGACCGTATGCCCTCCGAGACATACGGTCCATGAGCGGGCCATATGTCCCGGAGCCCCATCGATCGTGCACACGGGAACGCACAGCATCATTGATTACAGTGAAGCTGTGCACGTCAGGCCGTCCGCAGGGCTTTGTCCGCACTCATAAAATCATATGAGTGCAGGACAATAGTCAAGCAGGCGGCACGACGTGCACAGCATCATTGTAATCAATGATGCTGTGTGTTCCCGTGCGCACAATCGATGTGGCTCCGGGACATATGGCCCACTCGGGGACCGTATGTCTCGGAGGGCATACGGTCATGTGAAAGGGCCCTTATTCACACATCAGTGTTTTTTCATGGATCGTGCATCGGTGAGAAAAAAAAACAGAAGCATGCACTACTTTGGTCCGTGATTAAACGCTAATTCAAGTCTTTGGGTCTCAGAAAACCAGGGACAAGCCCGCTTAACATTCATCTTGCCCAATTTTCCTCTGGCGCTGTGCAGAAAGCGCCGGATTGGAAACTGAAGCTAGAGCTGATCTCATAATTTTCTATGGGATGGTTCATAACTTTAAGGTACGACCACATAGAGCAGTCATGACGTGGCCGTGCTGCGTTCAAGTACCACGCGGCCAAAAGGGCTGCAGTGCAGCAGGCGTTAATTAACAGTACAGACCCACTGAATAGCGCGGTTTTCATCCGTTTAATTAGAGCCCTCTGATGCCCTTTTGCTTGCTCTTTACTCAAACACAGCAAAACAGCATCACAGCCATGACACAACCACACAATGTGATCGTACCCTTAGGTTAGGGCTAGAAGGCGACATTTTGTAGCGCGACTGATTTTAACTATTGAAGGACAGCTGCAGTCCACAAGATTGCATTCAACTGAATGCATTCATCTGGACCTCAGCTGCAGTTCAATAGTTAAAATCAATCAGTTGCGCTACAAAATGTCGCTGTCTAGCCCTAGCCTTAGTGGGATGATATTTTCAAAGAGGATGACGAGCATGCATAGTACAGGAAGGTGGTGAAAAAGTGTCCCTTTTAGTATAAACTATGGTAAAAATAGGAAAACATATCAGGAATAACAATCATAAAATAACAATATTCAAAAGCAGGACCTTACCGTGCCGCCAGCAACGTGTTCTCATCTCAGCAGCATATGGCATATGTTCAGAGTTTCCAGCATACTGTGCTAGATCAACAAGTTTAACCTGCCCCTACTTATTTAAAGCACACCTGAAATACTTAACTCTTTTGACTGCTAGGCATACCTGGAGAAAATGGCTATATTTTAGGGAAAAAAGCTGCAAGCAAATTTCATTCATGCTCAATACACACAATACACTTTGCAACAGGTTTTCTGCAACTGAATAGCAGTAGGGACGAGCGAACTGACTAGTAAATTTGCCGTAGCCAAAGTCCTGTCTGACTCCTACTATGCCCACAGCATAAAAACACCTTTGCAACAAGATATTGTTGCATGAGTGTTTAAAAAAGGTGCAAAGAGGGGTCTTTTTGACAATTTTTAAGCCAACTGGCGTAAAAATGTTTGTAAATTACCCTCAATGTGCAGTTTTCCACGTGAATTTTCGTGCAGAAAAACTCCAGTATTTTTATGTGTGGAAATTGACCTGCTGGACAGATTTGAAATTCCACAGCGTGTCATTGGTTTGTGCGAATCTGCACATTAGGCCTTATGCACATGACTGTAGTTTCGGTCTGCATTTTTTGAGGATCGGATGCAGACCCATTCATATCATTTGGGCACACTGATATACATTTACTATAGTGTCTGCACCTGTTTTAGCCATAAAAATGCTGTTTTAGGCAGTCTCATTTTTTAGTTGAATTTATTACTGAAATTGTGCCTGTTTTGGAGACTTTTACTCCTCGTTCGACTATTTAGAAGTTTTAAACTTATTCAGAAGTGTTCTAATTCTTGCACCTTTTTTAGGCCAGAATTTGTCACAAAGACAGTCTAATTGCTACTCCACTCCAGGGCTGGCATACTTTTCTTCATCAGTTTTATGGGGTAAAGTGCGACTTTTTTTGCATTAAAAGTCGCACTTTCAGGGAGACTTTTCACAGCTCATTTGCGTCTTTTTTCTCATGCGCATACTAGTTAGACCAGTCTAAGTGAATATGAACCACCAAGGGTCATACTAATAACAATACGCCTGGTCTAATTCATGAAGTGCTGTGTGATGTTTAAGGTTAGGGCTACACGGCGACATGTGTCGCGCGACACATAGTGCACAACTACACGACGACAGTTGTCACGCGACATTGATGTCGCACCAAAGTCGCGCGACAATTTTTATAATGTGCATTCTGTATTTTGTGGAACGGAACAGCTGGCCCCTAAGAAAACAGTTCTATCCTTGTCCGTAATGCAGACAACACTGGGACATGTTCTATTTTTTTTTTTTGCGACCGGGCATGCGGACACATGGAAATGGAATGCACACGGAGTAACTTGAGTTTTTTTTTGCGGACCCATTGAAATGAATGGTTCTGAATACGGGCTACAAAAAAAACCCAGAAAGGACACGGAAAGAAAGTATGTTTGCGTGCATGAGCCCTAATCAGAAAGAGTTCTTCACTTGTGAGGGGCCGTTTCTGCAAGTGAAAAAGTGCCCACTTGATTGATAGGGCCGGACATCTCACCCAGCCCTGACAATCTCGCTCCGGTCCCACTGCTCCGGGTAGCGGCACATGAACAGTACTCTCTACTTTGAGCTGCTTCACAGTCCCTCCTGTCTGCTTTGAGCGACAGCTGTAGCATCCAACCAGGAGACCACTAATCAGAGCGTAGGGGGAGTGGTGGGGAAGCACTTTCATTTTCTTACATATGCTGAAAATAAAAGCCGCCATGAAAGTATGATCGCGCACCATGTCCTGAACACTACCTAGCTCTGTCAGCAGTTATGTAGGGTCAAAACCGCTGACAGGCTTGCTTCATTTCTAGCATAACCCTTTCCTGGCTTCCCACCTTTTTTCTTTCTAATCATTTTCTGCTCCTTTGAGGTAGAAGAAAGAGAGGGGATAAACACCACAGAATCTGAGGCAGCATTTTTGCATCCAGAAAATAATAAAAAAAAAAGTTTGCCTTCAGCCCTGCGGTTTCACAAAAGTGGGGTCACATTATCACGACTGTGGCCAGCTGCCATAATCTCCAGGGGCACTTCAAGGGGTTGTCCCACGAAAAATATTCTACAGTTTTCAAACCAGCACCTGGATCTGAATACTTTTGTAATTGCATATAATTACAAATTTTGTATAGCTACTGAGTTATTCAATAACATGTATCTGTATAGGACCACTTAATTTCTTATTTCTTTGACCTGCTCACTGA